>JAOXYD010087875.1:0-25814 GCA_028565735.1 Pinacopodium congolense
GAAAGGTCTTCCAAGGATAATGGGGATATCTCTATATTCCTTCATGTCAATGGTCAAGAAGTCCATTGGGAAGATGAACTTCTTGACCTTTACCAAAATGTCTAATGATTCCCCTCGGGTGTGTGATAGACCTATCTGCCAACTAGAGTGAAACTGTGGTGGGCTTGGGGTCCGCCAATCCTAACTTTCTGAAAATAGAAAGAGGCATTAAATTGATATTCACACCAAAATCCAGCAAAACCCTATCAATATGTAAATCATCAATATCACAAGGAATAATGAAACTCCCTTTATACTTGAGCTTTGATGGCAAATTCTTCAGCAAAATAGCTGAATACTCCTTATTCAATTTCACGATTGCATATTCTTCAAACCTCCTCTTATTGGATAAAATTTCTTTTAAAAATTTAGCATATGAAGGCATTTGTGCAATATCCTCTACAAAAGGACTGTTGATATGCAATTTCTTAAAAATTTCAAGAAAATGACCAAACTGCTTATCTAAGTGCGTACCTTTTAATCTATGGGGATATTGGATCTTTAGTCTTACTGAATTTGTAATGGGATTTACAAATAACTTGGGACGCTCTGCCTTAGTAGCTGGTGCTTCCTTTTACTTCTTACTCGCTTTTTGACTCTCTTATTCATCATTCTACTCTACTACTTCATTCCTTTGCTTCTCCTTAGCTTCCTTGAGCTGTTTGTCACTTCTCCATGTAATTGTCTTTGCATGTTCTCTTAGATTAGCTTCTGTAATACTATAAAATGACCCAGGAGGTCTCTCTTTTAGCAAATTGGCAATTTGACTCATGATTTTCTAAGTTCCTGATGGATGACTCTTGATTTTGCATCATAACTTCGGGGTTGGATATCTACTTTAAAAATAACTGTGTAAGGTTGGATTTTTCTACTAGCATATAATTGGTGGCCTTGAAACCAGGAGATGACTACCTCTCAATGTTAGAATGCTGTACTGCTTGATCATTCCTCTAGAAAAAGTTGGAGTGATTCCTCCACCCTGAGTTGTAAGTGTTGGAAAAAGGATCCCCTCTCTGTTTATTCACATTATGCATATAATGAGCCTCTTCTTACTCCTGAGCAAAGGGATTTCTAACCTGACATTTTGAAGACTGATGTGAATCTCCACCATAATATTCACACATAGCACAACTCTTCATCGATAAACTGGCTCCACCCTTTACACTATACATAAAATTATCTAGCTTTCTTGTCAATACATCCATCTGAACTGATAAGGCTAATGTATTATCCACAACATGAGCACTAGCAGGTCTTCTAGGATCTCTCTGTATAATACTGAAAACTGCTGGTGGTCATCTCATCTATCAGTCTATAAGCTTGATCTGGGGTCTTTCTCATCAGACTACCTCCAACTGTTGCATCAATAATACTCCTGGGTAAAGGAGTTACTCTAGTATAAAATGTGTTAACTTGCAGCCAAGTGGTGAACCCATGACTGGTGCACTGTGCCAACACGGCTCTGAATCTCTCCCACGTCTCATATAAGCTCTCATTCTTATACTGTGTGAATGAAGTGATCTCGTTATTCATTTTGGCAACCTTGGTAGGTAGGAAAAATTTAGTCAGGAACAATCTCATTAGCTCATCCTAAGTGGTAATGGACCCTGATTATAATGAAGCCAACCAAGCTATAGCCTTATCCCTATCTGAAAATGGGAAAAGTCTCAATCTTACTACATCATCCTACACCCCATCCTTCTTAAACAAGTCAAAAATATCCAAAAATGTCTCCAAGTAGGTGTTTGGATCCTCTGAAGGTAATCCACCAAACTGAGATGGCCTAACCATAGAAGTGATATTATGAGAAATCTCAAAATTGGCTACTATAATCGTCAGCCTTACAATGGGAGGTAAAGGCTTATTGTTGTGCCTTATATTCAAAAATATCATAGTTAATTCTCTTCCTCCATCAGGATGTTGTATGATCTCTTTTTCTCGACGTGCCATCTCTATAAATTACTCTTCAATTTTCTCTTCTTCTATAACCTCTTCTTCTGCCTTATTACTCTGAGCCAACTTTGCTTCATTTCTTAACCTATAAATAGTTTTTTCAATTTCACTATCTAATGACAAATTCTCGTGCTTGTGACCACGAGTGTGCATAAACCAAAGAAATCAAATAAAAAAAGCACTTAAAACTAGAAACAAACATGCTAAAGCAAAAGCAAGCAAAAACAAGCAATTGATTTTAAACAACCTAAATAAGCAAAGAAATGACTAATTAAGAAATAACCTAAGAAAATAAACACCATCTAACCTAATCACTCACAATTAGGATTATCTGTGGCAACATCCCCAAAAACTTGT
The DNA here is from genome assembly GCA_028565735.1 of Pinacopodium congolense. Lineage (NCBI taxonomy): Eukaryota > Viridiplantae > Streptophyta > Magnoliopsida > Malpighiales > Erythroxylaceae > Pinacopodium > Pinacopodium congolense. The sequence continues at coordinate 2,350 of JAOXYD010087875.1, forward strand.
TGTTGATCTAATTATAACAATGTATATATGAAAATCTAACCTAGACCAAATAATTGAGGCAAGCGAACATTGTCAACAAGTAATATAAAACGGAATAAAACCGAATATCATACACAAGGGAAAGTCAAATATGCAAGAAAATTAACTTAATAATACACAATTAACTCAGAAATCTAGAATTTGATTGATTTGAATATTATGCAAAGTAAGCAAGATAAGGAAATATGCAAGATGATAACTAAATGCAATAACACATGACTCAAGAGATTAAAGATGGCTAAGGCTTCAGACTTAATTTAAGTTAGGTTTCTTAAAATTGTCAACGATGGATTGGTTTAGGACTTACCTCACTTAAGCAAGTTATACCTAATCGTCATAAGCATCCCTCTTCTCTTATATTCTCAATTATCCTACTTGGTCTATAGATTACTTGGAATACAAGGCGTTGAACTCTAGAGGCCTAAGATTAAGGTCATTAATTTTAGGTGCCCTTACACGAGATCTTAAGGCTTGGTCCACTCTTAGGTTCAAGTATGTTGTAAGATTGATTTTCGAGTAAAATAAGTTCCAATGGTCATGAAACTCATTCTCCTAAAGCCATAATCTAGGTGATCAAGCTAAAATAAGGCTAAAAAAGCATTCAATCTAATAAAAACACATCCATAGAACCTATTTCTAACCCAAATCAATTCATAACCTTAGCAAAAAAATGATTACTTACACATATTAATCAAAGGAATAGAATAGATGTCAAAATATGCATATCCATTGATTAATCAACAAAAACATAATCTTTACAAGCTATGAAATGAAAACACAGAAGAAAAATAGATAGCTAGTCACTCCCTGAAGTCCTCAGCAAAGTTTTAGCACTTAAAAGCTCTAAAAACACAAGATTTGGACTGAAAAACAACCTAGACTCTAAGATAGGATAAAAATTTGCATATGGAGGATGAATGGTGATGAAGATGATGATTCTTATGGCTCTCCCTTGTTTCTACGACCTAAAGTTGCTATTTATAGTTTCTCTCACGTGTTCCTAGGGTTTTGGGACTAATTTGACATCATTTCGTTATGATTTGGTGCTAAAATTAATGAAATGTTGCGCACAAATCATTCAACGGTGGGCTTCAATTGATTAACGACGGGCTGGAAAGGGTGCCGTTAATTGTCCAGATTTCGGTCTGTAACGACCCTCTGATCATCCTTAATTGGTGTCGTTGACTGTCCAACAGAGTGCCGTTAATGCTCCATCCTGCATAGTTCTAGCTGTATTTTTACTCTAAAATTAGTCCTAAACTCCTCTACTTTGCTCCAAATACCAAATGTTCCTGAAATACACAATAATAACTCACAAGCGATGCTTTTCATACATCAAATGGGTGAAAACATAGCGAAATATGCACTTAAAATCAATATAAATCACCCATTAACACATCTATAATACTTTGGGTAAAAGTTATCACTCCTATGTAGAAGATGTTTACTTAGAGGTTGTTTAATTCAATTTTTTATTTCTATTTTCTGTTTCTGTTTTGGTTTATTTTTATTGATTTTTGTGTGTTTTTTTATTGATTTCTATGTTGTTTTTTGGAGTTTCCATGTTACATTTGTATGTAATTTTTTAAAGTTTTTATACTATTTTTTAGGTTTCCATCTTTAGAAAAATATAAACAAAAAATCAAACAAAGAAACGAAAACAAACAAGCCTTTATTGTCAGATACTAAATCTATGACTCGGACACTTTGTTAATATCTCTCTAAATCTCTTTAGGGCTTTGTATAAGCTCTAGTTCTCATACTAGATGAAAAATGTAATCACCATCTTCATCTAAGCTATCTTAGACAAAAGGAAAAAATTAGCCAAAAATAACTATATTAATTCGTCCCAGGTTATGATGGAGCTAAGCTACGAAGTGGATAGTCATGCTCTAGTCTTATTCTAAAGAGAAATTGGGAATAAACTCAGTTCATTGTATCCTCCAAAACTCCATTATGCCTAAAAAAGTCATAGATATCTAAGAAATTCTCTAGATGGGTGTTAGGATCTTTAATACTAATTTACCAAACTATAAGGCCTTAACTATAGACATAATCCCGTGAGGAATTTCAAAATTAATCACATTTAACCCTTAGTCTAATAATGTTAATCAATGGTCTATTATTATTTCCCGTTATTAAATCCATCATAGTTGGCTCTCTTTATTTCTCTGGATTAGGTAACCCTACATTGGACTCGCATGGGCCCACGCAAGAGTTGCAAGGAGCCACCGCATGGTGACTTCCTAATCGATATCTAAAAATAATTATCATAGTTCATGCAAATGTATATTAATATATTAAATTATTAATGCATACATGTATTTCTTAAAAAAATTAATACATGTGTATAAATGAATCACAAACATATGTTAATATATGAATAAAAATAAAATATGTAGGAGGAAGCGATCAATAATTATCATAGTCACTATGTATGAATCATTATAATTGTTTTGGTCCATATACAGTAACTATCAGTCGACCGATTCAATAATCAGTTGATCGATATAGTGTATATTTTATTTGATCGATTAATTAATTATTTAATTAGTCGATCGATAATTTTTTGTATTTTGATATCAATCTCCGGTGTTTCAGTACCTAGTCAGTATTATCTGGTATGAGTTGATATTTATGTTACAAATTAGTATATTGGCTCGGTATGGTACGGAGGCCAACTTGTATTAAATGAGGTCCATTATGATACGTACCAATATTCTTTTCACTAAAAATAGTGTATAAGTAAATATTTCCTTTAATTTTTATACTTAGCAGGAGGCAATGTCAAAAAGACAAAGACATCTGTCGTCATATATCACTCATAATTTATGAGTAAATTTTTACTTGAATATCTATTTTAATTATGTTTAAGTACATCTTGAATTCAAACTTCTTGATTGAATTGTATATTTTATCAATATTTTCAATATTGGATTGGATATTAAACCAATGAACCGAGATGTTTAAGGTTTAGAGTTCAACTGATATTGAATCGTTATAAAACTGGTACTGAACCAGTATATGGTAATAAAATTTATAAATTATTAAAATAAGTAAAAATGCATTATAAAATTAAATATATAAAATAAAGTACTAATATCTATTATTACGTAATCAAAAAATAATAATTTTAATTAAAATTGAATCTAATATAAAATATTAAAATAATAGTAATAATTAAAATTGTATTTCTAAATGAGATTATATTTCATCTTTATCAAAAATTAAAATCCTTCAATATTATATAAAGAGTTGTAAACCATACTTATATCTAAAATATTTGTATTAATATTTTCTATTAAATTTAAATAAATTATATATAAGTAAATTATGAAATTATAAATTACCCTTTCAAATTCACTATAATCAAGATTAAATAATGATTCTACTTCTTTTTCGATTCAAAAGTTAGTATAATTAATATAATTAATAATTAACCGGTTAGACTGCTTAACTTATAACCATTTAAATTGAGAAGTTAAACGAAAATTAAAAAGGTTTCTTATTAAAAAGTTTTTATATAAAATCAAACCAGTCAATTAAAAGGTTTACGATTAATCGGGTTGAATCAGTCAAATTAAAAGGACTTTTAAAGTACTTATTTTTATTTTGATATTAACTTTCACATACCATATTAAATATTATAATTGTCTTATTTAGAAGAAGAAGCGGTTGATATAAAAAGCTCTATTAACCCAAAATCTTAAGGCTTAATTTTTAAAATCCTTGCTTATATATAAATCATTATAATTCTTCATCTATTTTAGTGAGATCTATAACAAGTTCGTTAACATCTTTTAATTTTTCTCTTGGGAAGTAATGCCCAAATAGATATGAGTTCAACTTTCAAATATGAAATTAACTCCAAATATAACGAATTATATGGTTAAATTTGGTTCAATATAAAATTACAAAACCAGGTAGCAGCCTTGAGTAAATGAACAATGAAGGAACTTCAAATTTTATCAAACTGAAATCTAGGCTTTTATTGAAGACTCGTGTTCGTTACACAGATTAGAAATACAATAGTTCCTTTTGGATGGTCGGTAGCAAGAAGAAAAGGATCCTACTAGGTTAAGTCCCTGAAAGGACAACGAAAAGGAAAAGGAAAACGTCTTAAGGAATCAATGGGAAGTCGAGAACTTGCATCGCATCCCCAAAAAACCTAAGTTCTAAACAGTTATGTACTGTAAAACCCAACATTTCCTTCGTTACCTTATGTCTTGATGTAAAATTTTCTATTGTCAGGTCGCTAGGTAGTTGACGTAGATGTAGAAGATCCTGACTAAGCATCCATTCTTCTAAGTCGTCGAGACTCGAAACACGAGAAAAGCAAGGTAGAAGTTAGTACCCACATATAGTACGACAACATACAATCTAGACAAAGGCGTTATCCTCGTAACAAATTAACGTCTTCTGTAAAACGAGTAAATGACCCTTGATGGGTCTGTTCGAGGCTTCTTAATTTTTCGATTGACTACACAAGGTTATGAGTCATGATCTTTAAGAAACGACAATGCAGCCCGTACAGTGGTCCAAACATGAGCAGCTGGGGGGCAACGGAACCAACTGTGGGAAAGACCTCCCAGTGAACTGATATGTGCCTATCAACCCTTAATTGCCTAAGACGAGTTCCAAATGAAGATGGTCAATTGCAACTTCGACTTTAGTTAAGTTTTAATTTTTTATTTTTTAAATATATAAAAATAATAAAAAAAATATAAAATATAAAAATATTAAATTTAATATAAAAATATAAAAATTATAACCAAAAAATCATAATTAACAACTCAATTAAACATGTCATTCGTTTGCATTGCACCGTTAGTCTGTCCGGGCTTTGACTGGGCGTGACAAGTCACTGACGAGAATGGACCATGAACTTGATTAATATATTTCCCTTCAACGTTTGGCGCATGCTTATGGTGGTCCTCGGTTGTTGGTCTCGCAGATTGCTTGTTAAATTCTTGCTATGGTTTTGAAGTATTCAATTGGATGTTACCAAACTGGGGCCTTTTTTGGTTCCACCAAACACTTGACAACTGGGGGCAGTGTCATAAAAGAAATGGTTATCAACTTAGGTGACCACTAGGTTGCCGCAAATTTACGGTATGTAGAGAACGCCTTAAATTGTTTCTCTTTATGGGTTTACAAGAAATTATGGACTCATAACCGTGGTTCACTTGATATGTGACTCCAAAGTTCTTATTCAGCAGCAGGATAGTCAGTCGGGTGCAACTACATATATCTAACCTCTGTTCACATCGAACCTGTGACTGATGGGGACCTGATTTGAAGCCGAACTGGGTCCAGTTATAGCACCAATGAGATTAAAGGTCGTCAGTAAGGTTGGTGACAGGTTCAGAGAGTAATACAGGTTTTTGATTGTTAAATTCTGACCATGTCAGTGCCTGGTCTGGTTTTGACTAAATAAGAGTTGGCACAGTTCTTGGGTTCGTAATTGTGTATGTAAATGGGTCAGAACAATTTGTCAACATTAGACGTCAAAGCAAGCTCATGGCCATTTGAATTCTGCCGAATTATGTGACCGCAAGGAGCTTCTGGTTGATGTTGATTGACCCAATTTGAGCATCCGTTAACCATCAATCCTACGTATTGTTGATGTAAAACCTGTTGGTGACTAGCAGATGGATAAGTCAACTCTACCACTGTGTTTTAGTTGAGATGGTGATTGGGATATTGATGATTGAAAACAGGAACATCAGTTCTTGTCCCGGCAGAAGTTTTCAGATTTTGAGGGGTCTTATGAAGTGATTTCAGACATCTAACTATTCTGATGAGGCATTCAAGATAGTACAACCGCAAAGACTATATAGCTTGCAAAATAAAGCCTTGAAAGAGATTCTTGAGACGAAAACAGAAGTATAATTGATTTTCATGGTCATCTTGATCACGCAGCAACAGGGTTTGCCTTGTTAATGGATAACTGTAGATTAAATTCTTTACCGATAAACCTCATGCCAAAAAGGAAAAAAAGAAACAGAAATCAACAAGCATTTCAGAGCACGGCAAAGACTGGATATACATGTATAACCCAAGAATTTACAGAAAGAAGTTTAGTTCTCCAAAATTGTTTTCTCCGAAATTATCTCCTGTCAGTATTGACACTCTGTTGAAATCTTACACAAACTGTTAGTGACAGAACAATCAAACTTAGTCACGTTGCCAAACAGGACAAGCATAACTATGAAACAGGATTTACGCGGGAAAAATAAGAAAAAGCAAATGAAAATGAGCTTATGGTGCTGTTATGTTAATAAAAACTGCAAGTTTCACATTACGCAACCCACCGGCAGACATTGTTAGAAATTAATGTAGAAATTATAACCTAATTTCACTTGATTATCACGTTATATACAACTGAATGTTTGTAGCTAATCGAATTTGTTTTTAATCAAAAGATATGATCTTTGTTTGTGTTGTGTTAGTAGATTTATAGGAGATTAGTTTGTGTTAGCGGTCAATATTTCTATTTGATTCATACTTTGACTAAACTTAAGTTTTTTAATTCACTTTTCTTGCTTGCCTACTACTTGTTTGATAGAATTTTTCTTATAAGCTTTTTTTGAATTAATGGAGGTTTTAATAATGCGTTTTGATAATGACAAAATATTCTTATTATTAATGAATTAATTTTGATGTGCTAGAAAGTTAGGTTGATGTAAATTATGCAAAAGACATGTGTTGGAATGTAAGGTAAAAGAACATTCATACAAAAAATGGAAATAGAGTAAGCTTTTAACAGTTAAAGTAAAGATTAAGAAAGAAGATCCAATTTGATTAAGTTTAGGAATGTTTCTTGGTATGTACTCTTAATTTGATCCTAATCAATGCTTGTAAAAGAGCTCACTTTTACATGTTATACTTGTATGAGAATTTAGATTTAGGTTTTTAATTCAAATCTTAGAGTTTGATTGAATTTGTATATAGCATTAACATGTTAGGAATTGATTTAAAAGGTTATATTAGTATAAAGTTGTATAATCAAGAGGTAATGTAATAAATTATTTTTAAGTACACCTCTTGATGTTTCTAAGTATTTTGAAATATTATTCATGTGTATTTGAATATGTTTGAGTCAAATTATAGTTGAATTTTGATTTATGAAAGTTGTGTGTCATGATTTTGAAGAAAAATAAATATCATTAAAATGTTTTGAATTAGTTTAGGCTTGGTTTTTAAACTAAAGTTTCAAAGTTTAGTTTAGTTTAGTTTGTCATAAATCAAGGCATTTTGTGTTTTTTAAATCGTAATTTGTATATCTTGGTATCAAATTTCACTTATGGAATGATTTAAAACTTGTTTAAATTTATTTAGAGTTAAAATAAATTGATTTCAATGGTTTATAAATGAGTTTTACAAATCTAGAAATGTTTTGGCTCAACAATGGTTAATCATTTGGCTATTTGATCAACCAATGCCTAAATTTTAAGCACATTGGTCAGCCTATCTATGACCGGTCGATTGATCATCGGTTGACCAATTCACTATTGGTAGCAGGTGTCATTTTTTATACTCCAACGACTACAAAAACTTACTCAATGTCTCCATAAGCCTCCTAAGCATATATATATATATATATATATGGGTTTTAAACCTTTTCTTAAATTCTTAATGCCATTTTGAGAAAATTATAACCCTTGAAAGCCATTATACTCCAAGTTTATGAGTTTTATGTTCTTCATTATTCATTTTGATTCTTTTTTATATAAATTTGTTTATAGAGTTGCAAGATTGTTGTTTTTAGTTTGTTTAAATAATCAAGAGTTTCATTATTCATTTATTTGTATTTCTAGGGTTCCATTTTGTTAGTTTTAAGCTCTTATAGTAATATATACCCAATTTGTCCAAATTTGTATATTTCATCATGTATACTCATTTGTAGTTATTTTAATATGATTTTTTTGTGCTTTAAAATTGTTCCAATCTATTGTTTTTTTAATAATTATAGTAGGTTTATTATGATAATTTTAGGTGTTTAAATGGTTAGAAATGTTTATTATTGGAATTGGAATTGAAATAGGTCATATTTGATAGCTCTAGCATATTAATTGTTTAATCTTGCTCTTATATGCTTTAAATTTTAGTCTTATTGTTTAAATCTATTTTTAATTGATTAATTAAGGTCACAATAGGTTTATTGTGTTGTTTTTATGCCATCTGGGAGGTTGAAAATGTTTACATTGAAGCTAGAACTCAAATACTATAGTTTTGACAATAATTGTGTTCTCGTAGATTAATCTTGTTTTTTAATGCCTTAATTCTAGTTTTTCTTGTTTGAATCAATTGGTTTCTAATCTATTGAAGATCCAATAGGCTTTTTGTGTTGAGTTTTTATCTTTAAAAGTTCCAAAAATGTTTTTATTACATGAGTTTGATTGAAACATCATTTAAGGTTTGATTGGTTCCTCAATTTGAGTTCTTTTCTTTGGTTAATTAATTGTTAAAATATAAGCTTCTCTTTGCCATTAAAAAGAGTGTTGATAGATTTGTCTTGACCTATATTAAATAAGATTTAAGTTATTTGTTATTGTTAAATGTGATTTGCATTGATTTATATAATGTGCGAGCATTAGTGATAGAATTGGTGATTATGTTTGATATAGTTACATTCATTACATCATTTTGAGTCCTTTGAGTATTGGTTTTGATCAAGTTAATTTTGGGAAGTATAGTGAGGTCTAAAAGCTTGATATTGGGGTTTGGGTTGGAAATAAAATTATTGTATTTTGGTTTTGGTTAAAGGGTTACTATTCTTCCATTTAAAGGAAGAATATAAGGGTTCCAGTTTACCAATTTAGAAAGAAGATTGTGTATATTACTCTTCACCTTTAAGAGAAATTGTATTGAGTTACTTTCACCATCTTTGTGAGAAATAAGATTGTAAAGATTGTTCTTCACCTCTTTTATGGAATGAAGAAGTTGTAGGGGTTATTCTTTTCCCTAAGGAAGATTAGTATAGTTGAAACTTCCAATAAATAGTTGGAGAGTGGATTAAGCAATCATTAGGGATTGACGAATCATTATAAATCCTTGTGTTCTTCTTTCCTTCATCACTTTACATATTTGCAATATTGTTTTTGGTTTTACAATTGATTGAATTTGATTAATATTTCCATGAGCATTGGCATATCAATGTAGGTTAAATTTTGGTTTAATGATCCCATATAGTTAAAATTGATTTAAGTAGCTTAGTTTCTTTAGTTTAGTAAGAAATTCTCAAACACCTAATTAACTCCCCTTTTGAGTGTCATAAGATTTTTTTGTTTCTATTAGAGGAAGGCTCCACTTTCATATAGCCAACCATTATACTTGTATTTATTTGTTTCGTAATTATTTTTGCGTTTATGATTTATTTTCAGTATTTTCAGTCTATGGTCTGTGTTAATTTTGTAATGTTTGGCTAGCGTCTTTTGGGTTTAAAGGTGTATGAAGGGTTAAGGTTGATTAATTGTGAGAATGTGAATTGATTGAGCTTAATTTGGTGTTTTAAGGCTTAGGTTGGTTTGAGATTTTGGTTAATTGTTATGGATTAGGAGTTATCCTTAGGATTGGCCACCATTTAGGTAATTCTCTAATCCTAAAGCTAGGAATGAGCAAGTGATACGTAATGGTCCTTAGTAATTTTCAAAAGTGGAAATAGGTTAGTTGGATTTGTTAGGACACTGAGCCAACTAATCTAGAGTCCCTTACCTTAAGGATACACTATCCGAGATTGTAAGTTAGTGGCCTAAATTAGTCGTTTCTTAGCACCTAAAGCTTCTCCACTACTAAATCTAGAGATCTTATTCTAAGTTATAGATGGAGTTAGGGGTATTTCTAGAACTTGTTAGATATACCTAAATTAGAGGGACTGGGGGTTTGAGAGTTTGTTTGAACCTATAGGATAACATCATAGCTAGAGTGCTGCTTGTCTAGATTCAAGGATCAATAGTGGTTCCTAATTCTCAATGATACCTTCAACCCATTTCTTTAGTAGTCTTTTTGTTTTGCCTTGGTGATTGCTTTCTTGTTTGTTTTATTTTCTTTAATTCTCGCCATTCTGAGAACATTAGAAATAGCAATTCACCCTAACTCTCTATGGGATCGACCTTAACTTGCCCTAACTACTTAATTAGGTAAGTTAGGTAATTTTATTATTTAGTAGCTTACAATGAGTTCACCAAATTTTTGGCACCCTTGCCAGAGAGCTAGTGTATGTTAATTGTTATTTCTAATGTTGTTTTCTTTTTATTTCTTTTTATTATTTTGTTATCTTTGATCTTTGTTTTTTTCTTTTTTATAGCTTTTTCGAGTGATGGTTTATTTTCAGCATTCTTTTTATTCTGATCCTCTGTGCTTTAATTATTACGTTGATGATGATTCTAAGTTGCTGCTATTTCAAGGTTGGCACAATAGGCTCAGCAGCTATTTTATATGGTTGGCAGTTTCTAAGAAAACCAATAGGGATGGTATAATCCTTACACTCAGGATCTGGGGTGGGAGGTTCATACTTACCTTTTATATGGGAGCTACCAGCTTGGATTCAGTTCTCCACTGCCGTGCTATCGAAATCAACTAGATTCTCCACCCATGGTTCCACCTTTTAGATAGTGAAGAGCTTGGCTACGAGCACTCTTCAATTCCAACAGGAAGCAAGTAGTAGCTTGAAGGACTTAGAAAACCAAGTAAGCCAATTTACTGAAGTGATCGCGAGCCTAGAAACCCAAGTTTTAACAAGCATTCCTAACCTATTAAAGGAAGAAAATGGCGAGATGATGTGTGCCCTTTCACCAGAGGGTGGAGAATAGCAACAGAAAGAAGAGCCTATTAAGGAAATGGACATGTGCTTAAGCGAGATGGAGGACACCACACCTCCTGAGGTAAGTAGTACTTCATTCAGTATTACTGACTGCATTTTTAGTCCTCTTCATCATATGTGGAATCAAGAAGAGGAAGAAGAAGAGTAAGAGGCATCTGTTGAGGACAAGGAGATGAGCATAGAAGAGATGGAGGATGACACACCTCCCTAAGTACATGGTATTATTTTTGTATTACTGACTATATTTCTAGTCCTTTTCCTTATAGGTTGGATCAAGAAGAGAAAGGTGAAATAGAATATGATAAGAAGAGTGAGCCCGAGAGGCAGGAGGATCAGGAGTGAAAGATGTTGGAGCAAAGTGGTTGCTTAGAGGAGTTGTGTACAAGCAAGCCAGAGTTAGAAGATGTTATGTAGGATGTATAACCTCCACACTTATTGATTACACCATTAGGAGGATCATTCTAGGAGAAGGACGATGCCCAAAGAGGAGAGTGGATGATGGAGTATAACGATGAAGCAATTCAGTTCCACCTCCCTGAAGTCTTGAGACATTGTGTTGATTGGGAGCTTACTTCGCCAGACGTTGCTCCAGGCTCCCCCACGGAGTCTAAGCATGCTTCCTTTCGGGTTCAAGCATCCATTCGATAATGGATAAAATTGCTATGTCAAAGGTCAAGCTTATAACTTAAAATAAGCGCTAGATAGGAGGCACCCCATCTGTATCCCCTTATTTTGTTTGCTTTTCTCTTTTGTTCTTATCTTTTAATTGTTTTCTTTGGTTTATTTTGTTTTAAGATGTTTAAGGGGGAAGCTGAGAACTTTTATTTCTAGGCCGTAATCTTTCACTTCAAAGTTGCTATCTTGATTTTCAAGCTACATTTAGCCTCTTCGATCTAGGGGAGTCTTTTTGATCCATCCCCTTTTTTTGTGATTTCATTGTTTATAAGACATTGGCGATAATGTCTCATTTAAGTGTGAGGTTGGAGCAATTTAAAAATTTTCAGCACTTGAATTGTTATGAATCCGATGGTTATGATTTGAATATGATAGTTTCAAATGATCTTGATCTTTAGTTGATTATTAATTGCGATATTTGAAGGAAATTGATGTTTTTAATTTGGTAAACAATGATTGATTCTGGATTGATTTCTAATCCTTGCGTTTTTTGTTTTTCTTCTTATTTTGAGTTCTTGCATGTGTTTAGTAACCCCTACTATATGATATTGAATGTTTATGATCATTTTATATGGCTTGTTGTGTGAATTAGAAATTGGATGTTGTGTTTTCATTAAAAAAAAAGAAAGAGAAAATTATAGAAAGCATGTTTTTATTGTGAATAAAAAGAGAGCAATTTTAACTCCGCTGGCTTCAAACCAAAAGGTTGAAGTTTATGAGTGGAGCTAGTAGCCATATAAGACCGTGATCTGGCCTTAACCGGGGGTGTTCATGACAAAATATTCACCATTGCATTAAACAGTTAGATGATATCTCAAACAAGCTAAAAAGGAATAATGATATCCTAAATATTTCTCCAAAACAATTTATTATCAAAGTATGTTATGTTTTGTTAGTTTTTGTGTTGTATACATCCTTGACTATGTTCTTATGATAAGCTATATGGAATGACGTAAATGTTTGGTTTATGGGTTGTTCTTACTGATTTTGTGTGTGCATGTGATTAACTTAGTTTTTGTCATGAAAGAATTAGGATTTGAGAACTTTATTAAAGGCATTAATTTACTTTTTTTTGTTCTCAATTAGCTTGAAACTTTAGATTGAGATTGTTTGAGTGAAGTGTTTTAATCATTGCTTGAGAACAAGTAATGGTTCAAGTGTGGGTGTATTTGATAAAATTGAAATATATTAAGTTTTCGTATGCATTTAGATGTGATTTCAATCCAATTTTATTGTTTAAATGCTCAAATTATCTTCATTTTACATTTAACGTTAGGTTAAATTTGTTTATACACATTTGATACCAAAAAGGAGAAAGAGTGGAGCATTTGATCCAAAGTGTAGCTATCACCGTTGAATGAAGATTGGTCGACCGAATAGACATTGGTCTACTGAACGCAAGAATCGGTCGATTGACATCAATGATTTGATCGACGAATGAGGCTACTTGTGAGATCGATCAGCCAAAATAGAAGACCATTCGACATAACAACACTGAAGAAGACATCCTGACAATGGAAAAAATAAGCGAGAACGACGCCGTTTTGAGCCAAACCCTTAATATAAAAGGTAGGGCATGCCCAAACTTCGAGGCTCTTCTCGAGTTTTTCAACCGTCTTCCTCCATAGTTTATGGTTTTATTTTATTTCTTTTCTATGTTCTAGTTTAATTTAGTTATTTTGTATTGTGTTTTCTTATTACTACTCTATTCTAAACCTTAGATAGTTGTTCATTTTGATGTTTTTTTTCCATTTTTTATGTTATTTCTTGTTTTAGTTTTGTTTGATTTATTTTTGTATGGAATAATTTCTTTTAATTAATATAATTGTGTTTTATTTTATTTCTAGCCTTGTATTTATTTGTTTTGTAATTATTTATATGTTTATGATTTATTTTTAGTATTTTTAGTCTATTTTATGTGTTAGTTTCGTAATGTTAGCTAGTCTATTCTAGGTAATTTTATTATTTAGTAACTTAATTGGTGTTTTTAGGCTTAGGTTGGTTTGAGATTTTGGTTAACTGTTATGGATTAGAAGTTATCCTTAGGATTGACAACCCTTTAAGTAATTCCCTGATCCTAAAGTTAGAAATGAGAAAATGATACGTAATAGTCCTTAGCAAAATTTGAAAGTGGCATTAGGTTAGTTGGATTTGTTAAGATACTAAGCCAGCTAATCTAGAGTCTCTTACCTTAAGGTTACACTATCTGATCTTGCGAGTTAGTGGCCTAGGTTAGTCGTTTCTTATCACATAAAGCTTCTCTACTATTAAATCTAAAGAGCTTGTTCTAAGTTATAGATGGAGTTAAGGGTATTTCTAGAGCTTGTTAGATATACCTAAATTAAAGAGACTGAAGGTTTGAGAGCTTATTCGAACTTATAGGCTAACACCATAGGTAGAGCGCTGTTTATTTAGATTCAATGATCAATAGTCATTCCTAATTCCGATGATACCTTCAGCCCATTTCTTTGTTAGTAGTCATTTTTTCCCTGGTGTTTGTTGTCTTGTTTGTTTTAGTTTCTTTAATTCTCTCCATTTCAAGGGTTTTTGTTTTTATTTTCTTAGCAACATTAGAGATAGCAATTCACCTTAGCTCTCTGTGGGATCGACCCTGACTTGTCTTAGCTACTTAGTTAGGTAGTTTAGGTAATTTTATTATTTCGTAACTTACAACGAGTTCACCAGTCCACTTCAAATATTATGGTCATAGGACAAGCTATGAAGAATGTATAAAGAAAAGAGCAATAGAAGTTGAAACAAGCACCAACTTTAGTGTAAGGGAATTTAGTCAGACATTAGATGCACTTTTGGAAATGGAATTGATGCGAAATAAATTTTGGGACCAATAAAATCATATTATTGAGTTCCACATAAAATTTCAAGGACAAATGATGAGAGATGAAGAAGTTATAGTAAAAAGACTAAGAAGAGTAAAAAGCTAGAAAAGTTGTGAAAGGAGAAGAAGATGAAGAATTTGGGAAGAGACTTGCAAGTCACAATGATAGAAGATCCATCTACCCCCAAGTCACGACCGTGATCAGTCATAATTGTGACATGCTATAGATCTTCAAGGACGTGGAAATTACATGATTTTTTAAGACTTAAGGCTAGTTTTGTATACAAAACACATGAGAAAACCCAAAGAGCCATTATTGAGGGATTAGACAACATCCAAAAAGAGAAAAGAACAGGTTTTATAGAGAAAAACAAGAAGAAACTCAAGATTAAAAATGAAAAAGTCAAGATCAGCTCCAACTTTCTAGATTTTCTAAATTAAGGCTTTAAGATACATCTCATTCTTTTCACTTATTTTTATTTCTTTTCCTTATATGAAAAAATCTAAATTGTTTTGTTTTGAACAAGGTTGCGGATTGCTAAATCTATTTTAGGATTTATTCTTGAATTGATTTTTGTAATTATTATCTTATTAAATTTAGTACATTAATGCTTTGTGATATTTAATATGCCTATACTTGATTTGAATCGAGAGATTGAATCAATATATTTGTATTAATTTATGCAACAAGATTTAGTATTTTAATAAACCTACAAATATCAAGTTAATAAGTAATAGGCAAGAGATCTTAATTGGTTGTTAACTATTCTTAGTATTGCTTTAAATCCAATTAAGTAGTTAGGAATGGTTATAAGAGATCAAGAGATTCCAAATAAACTTTTAACTATTTCAATTAAGATTACTTGATCATATCTCGAAAGAGGGTAATCAAAATCTTTGGATATCTAGGATAAAAAATAGTTGAATCAACAAGGTGAAGGGAGGACACAGAAAGGATAGAATAATCCCTAAGTTTCTATTATTGAGTAACTTCAAATTCATTGTTGTCTTTTACTTATTCATTTATCAAGTTTTATTAGTTTATTTCAAGTTTCAATTACTTCATTCTTTTTTTTTACCCTAGACAAAGTGTAATTCAAATTTTTAGTTAACTAGATTTAACTCTTGTGGGAACAATATTAGTTGTATTATAATGTATGACCTTTATACTTACGATATAGCATAAACTGAGCAAATAATTTTTTGACACCAATATCATTCATTGCAAATTTAGTATCTTATTCAAATTGAGTTCTTTTGATTTAAGAATTTTAATACTTTTTAGTGTATGATTGTAGGTGCATGAACATAAAAATAACAAGGAGCTCAAGCAAAATAGGAGATATAAAGATTTCTAACATCACTAAATATGAAAGAGAAATTTAAAGAGCTAAGAACCAAGAAGCTATAGATAAAACAATAAAGGAAGAAGGTAATCAAAAAGACCAAACTAAATCATGAGGTCTGGATTTAATGCAAATCAATAAGAGATTACGAGACCCCCAATGCAAGTCAACAATTTTGAAATTAAATAGACATTGTTGAACTATTGTAAACTAATGTTCAATTCTATGGTTTGGTCAATAAAGACCTTAATGCACACTTGGCCAATTTCTTGGAGATTTTCCAATGTTTAGATATAATTGGATGTTAGACAATGTGGCAAAGATGAGGTTTTCCCTTTCACATTTAAGGACTGAGGTAAGGCATGGTTGAACTCCTTCAACCTGAAAAACATTAGAACATGGGAGTTGCGGATACAAGCCTTCTTAGAAAATTATTTTCCATTAACGAAGACCATTAGAATCATAAAGGAGATCATGAATTTCCAGTAAAGTGAGGGAGAATCCTTGTATGAAGCATGGGAGAAATTTAAAGAATTACATA
Organism: Pinacopodium congolense; assembly: GCA_028565735.1. Classification (NCBI taxonomy): domain Eukaryota; kingdom Viridiplantae; phylum Streptophyta; class Magnoliopsida; order Malpighiales; family Erythroxylaceae; genus Pinacopodium; species Pinacopodium congolense. The sequence goes on from JAOXYD010087875.1 coordinate 18,612, forward strand.
GGAGCTGTTTCTACCACAATTTACTGAAGGAGTTTTTATTGTAAACATTATATAATAGAGTTAATATACATATAAGAGGGACTATAAAGGTAGCAACTGGAGGTTCTTTGATGTAGAAGATGATTGATACTACTCATGACTTATTATAAGAGATGATAACTAATAGTTTTCTGTAGGCAAAAAAAAAAAGGACTAAACAATAAAATCTTAAAGAGCAGAAGGGAGTGATGACCACAGATTCAACAATAGCCTTGCAAGCTCAAATGTCAACCCTCACTAAGCAATTGAGTAGCTTGCACGCCGCTTCTTTCAATTAAGTAAAGGTGATGTAACATGGATGTGAGTTTTGTGGCAAGAAAACCATGTAACAGTTGATTGATTTTTTCCGCATAGTTTAGGTATGGAGCAAGTGAGTTATATAAAGAAACAACAGGAAAGATCAGAGAACAATCCATATTTAAATACTTATAATCTAGGGTAGAAGAACCACTTAGAATTTTTCTTGGTCTAACAATGCAAAAATTATATGATAACACAAGGCCCATTAGGATTTTAGCAAGATAGGCTAAGATTGTTAAAATTAAAGATGGAAAAACTAATGGATGAATTAAATTCCAAGTTCACAAGCCAAGATAAGAGCCATAAGAGGATGGATGAAGTTCAATCAGATTGTAGGGAATTATGCCTCTTTCATCCATAATTTTAAGGATCAAGTTGGGTAGTTAACAAATGCATTGTCTAAAAAAAGTTTCGGGAGTCTTCCAAGTAATATGGAGCCTAATTCGATAGCATAACTAAAAGTCATCACACTTTAAAGTGGGAAAGAATTAGAGGATCTAATTAAGAGGAAGGCCAAAACCTATAAGGAAGAGAACTAAGAAAAAGTGGAAAAGACTGAAGAGAAACCATATATTTCACCACCACCATATGTCTCAAAAATTCTATTCCCACAAATGTTGCAGAAGAATCAAATGGATATCTAATTTACATATTTTTTTTAGAGAAGTTGAAGGAGTTGCAAATCAACCTATCCTTTGTGGAAGCCCTAGAGAAAATTACCAAGTATGTATAATTTCTCAAAGACATCCTAAACAATAAGTGACTTAGGAGGACAACCAAACTGTGTTGTTGATTAAGAGTTGTAGCTTCATTATTACTATCCACATTCCTTCAAAATTACAAGATCCAAATAGTTTTACTATCCTTCGTGTAGTTGGTAATTTTAAATTTTCTAAATGTTTATGTAACTTAGGTGTAAGTATTAATCTTATGCCTTTGTCCATTTTTAGAAAATTTAGGCTAGGAGATATGAAGCCAACATCTATGTTTATCTAGTTAGTGGATCAATCAATTAAGAAATTGCTTAGATATACTAGTTAAAGAAGATTAATTCATCATTCTAATGGATTTTATTGTGTTGGATTTTGAAGAAGGCTGAAACTATCTATTGATTCTTGATAGGACATTCATGAACACTAGAAGAGGATTAATGGATGTACATGAAGAGAAGTTAGTCCTTATGATTGGTGATGAGGGTTGGAATTTAATATGTGTAAAACATTAAAGAATCTAAGAGAGGCCAATGTTTGTATGAAGATAGATATGGTTGATGAGTGTGTGAAGGACTAAGAGGTAGATTGTAATGAAGAATTATATGTTATAGATGAAAAAGGACTTGAGAAAGAGAAGGAATTGGGTGAGAAACCATAATAGGAACCTTTAGTAAGAACAAATGCCCCTATTCCTTTCTTCTTTGTGAAACCACTTATACTGAGGTTGAAATCTTTACTTCCATACTTGAGATATAACTTCTTGAGGAAAACATTACTCATTATTATTTTTAACAAATTGAATTTGGAACAAGAGGAGAGGGTAGTTAAGACGAGAAAGAGGAGGATTAGGGTAAGGTTGAATTTGTTTCTAAGTAAACTCAAGACTTTGTGGAGAGAACCATTTAAAGTTGCTCAAGTTTACAAGCATGGGACTCTCAGATTGGAAAAATATGAAGAAAAAACATTTGAGCCTAATAGGAATCATGGCATGCTATATCTTGGAGAATTTCTCCCAAAAGAAATGAAAGAAATCTCTTTCCTTTTCATTATTTGGTAATGTTAAGATTAAGGACTAGTCAAGCTAGTGACCTTAAATTTAGCATGTTATGTTCTTAGATAGATTTTTATAAGATCATGTGATTGTTTGTTGCAATTTTGATCCTTAGTTATCTTTGAGTGTTTTCTTTTTAAATTTATTGATGTTAATTATTCAAATGTAAGCTCGATGTTATATCTTGTTGATTGTAGGCTTGTTGATGTACTCATGGATTTAATTTTGGAACCAAGATGGAAAAAAGCTTATATATGCTTTTTCCAATATCTTCAACTCATATGGAATGGAATAAACGTTCTTTATCCATGCCTACAAGTGAACTTGAACTTTCAGGGGAGTTTTGTTCTCCTTCTCTCTTTTACACTTCATGCACATTATAAGTTTCCATCCTTCAAATTAAGGAAAATTTGATTTTAAGTTGAGGGGAGGGGGAAGAAGATGACCTTGGCATGATTTTCATTTATTCACACACTTGAATTGTTGTAAGTCCAATAGGAATGATTTAAAATTCTTATCTTTTGAATGATCAAAATTAGGAGTTGATTTTTAATTACAGTATTTTAATTAGATAGATGTTTTTTTTATTTTGTAAGCATTGAGCAATTTATAATCCAAATTTGACTAAAATCTAAAATTTTTCTTTTTCTTCTTTTCTTTTACATAATTTCTTGTGTTTTAGGTGACCTTGGTGTATAATATCAAGTTTTTAATGTTGCTACTTATGGAGTGTTATGTGAATTTAAAATAGGTTGTAATTTAATGAATGAAAAATTTATATGTGCTGAACAAAAACATTCACTCTGCTAGTTTAATAGCCATAAAAAAATTGAGGTGTACAAGTAGAGGTAGTAGCCATTTTGATTGTGATCTAGTTGAGTAATAGGGTTGTTCATGACAAAAAATGTTCACCTTCAAATAAAAAGACTAGATGACATTACAAACAAGCAAAAAAGGGTTACTAGGTTGGGTAACTAAGGTACATTCATGATAAAATGTTTGCTTTTAAAATATAAGGTGAATCCTTGATAATTACTCTAAATAAAACTTAATTTGTGTTTTGTGTTAATGATAACATCCTTAAACAAGTTTGCATGGTGATCCATATAAAACAACTTAAATGCTTGAAATTGCATAATGAAGGTTACCTATACACTAAGAGTGTGATTGTGTATGATAACAAAGTTTTTATCATAAAAAAACAGTGATTTGTAAGCTAAATAAAAATCATTGATTGATATTTGTTTTTACTCAATTAATTTTCAACTCTTGTTCACTTTTTTTTTTAGTGAATGTTTAAGTCATTGCTTGAGGATAAGCAATAACTTAAGTGTGGGGCTATATGATAGGACCCTAAATATGTATTATTTAAGCATGTGTTCATGATCATTACTTTAGGTTGAAGGGAAATTCTATGTGTTTTGTGTGTATATTTAGTTAACTCTTGAATAAAATGTTGCTTAAGTTGTTTTGGATGACTCTTCATGTTTTGTATGGCTTTGGGAAGCATTTTAATGCACCTTTGGATTTAGAAAGGATATGGAATCAACATGGGAAATAAGAGTATCAAGTTAAGAAGGTCCACATTAAATATTATTGTCATAGGACAAGCAATGAAGAGTGCATAAAGAAAATAGTAAGAGAATATGAAACAAGCACTAACTTTATTGCAAGGGACTTTGGTGAGACATTAGATACACTTTTTGAAATAGAATTGATATGGAATTAGTTTGGAGACTAAGAACATTATGTTATTGAGTTCTACACAAAATTTCAAGGAAAAAAATGAGCTACAAAGAAGTTATAGCAAAACGATTGAGAAGAGAAAAAGGTTGGAAAATCTATGAAAGGAGAAGAAGATGAAGAACTTGGGAAGGAACGCACATGTCATGATCATGACATTATCAAAATTGTGACAGAAGATCCACCTACCTCCATGTCCTGACCAGGATCGTGACGTGTTGTAGATCTTCAATGAATCCAAAATTATGTGATTTTTGATTAGTGAGGCTATTTTTTTAATACCAAACACATGGGAAAACCTTAAGAGAAGTCATTGAGGGATTAGACAACATCCAAAGAGAGAAAAGAACAGGTTTTGGAGAGAAAAACAAGAAGAAATTCAAGATTAAAAGTGGAAACATCAAGATCACCTCCAATTTTTCAAAATTTCCAAATCAAGGCTTCAAGCTACATCTCATTCTTTTCTCTTCTTTTATTTCTTTACCTTGTATGCCAAATCTGAATAGTTATGTTTTGAATAAAATTATGAATTGCTAAATCTATTTTAGGATTTATTATTGAATTGTTTTATGTAACTTTTACCTTATTAAATTTAATACATCAATGCTTTGTGATATTTGGTGTGTCTATACTTGATTTGAATTGAGAGATTGAATAAATTTAGTTGTGTTAAGTTACACAATGAGAGTTAGTATCTTAATATACCTACAAATTTCATGTTAAAAAGAATTGAAGAGATATCTTAATTGATTTTTAATTATCCTTAGGATTGGTTCAAATCTAATTGAGTGGTTAGGAGTGATTTTGAGAGATCGAGTGATTGCAACTCAATTTTTATCTGTTTCAATTGGGATTATAGGATTAGATCTTGAGAGAGAGTAATCAAAAGTTTGAGACATCTAGGATCAATCATAGTTAAATAGAAAAGGTAAAGGAAGGATAAAATAAGGATAGAATAATCCCTAAGTTTCTATCATTGAGTAACTTCAAGTTCATTGCTATCTTTTACTTGTTCATTCATCAAGTTTTGTTAGTTTATTTAAATTTTCAGTTATTTCATTCCTTTTTTTTACCTTTGAAAAAGTGTAATTCAAATTGTTGGGTGACTATATTCAATCCTTGTAGGAATGACATCAATTGTACTACATTATACAACCCAACATAAAAAAAGCAAACAATGTTAAAGTTTGTTATTAAGTACTTAATTATATTCATGTATTGGTTTAAATATGGTTCATGTATGATTTATTTATTAGGTTCATTAATGAGTTCATATACTTGGATTTTAAGGATCATCTTTTATACTTATAAATTCCTCTTTGTACTTGAACTAAAATTATTCAAGTGAAATATAACCTCTTCTCCTAAACAATCATCTTCTCTCAAATCTTCCTCTCCTTTCTTAACAAAGCGGCATCAGAGCCTTTTTCTTTAATAATTCACAAACAATAGTAGAGTATACTCATTTCAATTACGTCTTTCTTGGCTCAAAAGATGTTTGGGAGATTATAGAGAAAGGTTTCGTGCAACCTCAAAGTGAAGCCAACTTGTCTCGAAATAAAAAGGATGCTTTAGTAAAGATAAAGAAAAGGGATCAACAAGCCCTAACATATTAAACGTTTTTATATTAGTTTTTATAACATGTTTTAATGTGTTTTTACTCCTAAATATCTATAAAATTTTCATATTTATGAGCTATTTTTATTATACTATAGGTTTAAAGCTATTTAGACCTAATTTAATTGAAAAGAATAAAAAAGGAACTTAAAGACACAAATGGAAGCAATTTCATAAGTATTTTAAGGCACTTAGGGAACTAAAAGATGAGTGGAATCAATTTGAGGACTTAGAGCATCATGTCATAAAGTTTTACACCAAATTTCAAGTCCACATAACAAGCTATTAAGGATGGGTAAAGAGAAGAGTAAGAGAAACTAACAAGCACTAGTTTTAGTATAGGTGAATTTGGTGATGCATTAGGTGCAATTTTAAAGTTCATATTGTTCTATAATTTTATGAAGTGCAAGAACATCATGTGAAGAATTTACATATCAAATTTCATTACTATTGGAGGTGTATAGAAAGAGTTAGAGTAGAAAATGCAAAGAGGGGCAGAAACGGTTAATTTCTAGGACTTTAAACGGAGGAAATTAAATGTCATTGTTTTCTGGTATTTTTGGAATGGAAAAGTTGACAAATCATAAACAAACATCTTAAACCCTAGCAACCATATAAGACCTATATAAAGGTCTTAAAAACACAGAATATGGGGGATTACGGGAGACTAAAATAGATTGAAGAGAAGAGTTTTTTTATTGTTCTTGTTCTTAGTTAGGTTTTAATTAAGGTTTTACTTCTTTTATTCTTTCCTCACATTGGATAAGTGGTTTAAAGCCTTCAAGAGCATTCAAGGTGGACTGGAGAGTGGGTTTCTGTTGATGGGAATTTTCTATTAATTTGAATTATATATATATTATGTTTTTTCCCATTTATTATATGAATTACACCAATGTGGAGCTATTCTTGTTAATTTCAAGTATATGATGGATAAGGAGCAAGTTGGAAAATTTTGAAGTAAATTTGAGCACAAAATTTTTAAAAAAGAAAAAGCTTGGAGAATAAAAGAAAGAAAGCCTTAAAAGCTTTTTAAGAGGAGTGGCATGGAGCTTTCCATGTATAGGAAGGTGACAGTTAAAAACGACATCAAGAGAGCCTTTCATAGAGCATTAAATGGCAACAACAATTAAACCTTAGCGTGGAGAGCAAGGTGGCAGCATAGCATCAAAAAGCTTGAGGATTCGGCCTTCACATGTGCATGGAGCATGGAAGGAAGCTCGGCTTGAAATATGGCATTCCAAGAAGGCTTGCATGGAATTAATACTTTGGCATCAATTCTTGCTTGCTTTAAGGAGAGGAGCTTTGAAGTTTTAATATAAAACAAAGACTTTATAAAAAGAAAGTGGAGAGGAGCAAATGTTTTAAATCTTTCTAAAAGAGGCAAAATGTGATTTAGAGGGGAGCTTTTAAAATGTGAAAGCTTAAGCTTGGACTCCAAGCCTTACATGAGAAGGACATATGACAAGCTTAAGTGTTGAACCAAGGTGGCTCTAATCATCTGTTTTGATGATGACAAAACATTATTCTTACTAATGTTTAAGTGTTTGAAATGTTTATAATATAAGGTAGAAGAGCTATCTTGAAGATATTGAAGAGTAAGGTAGAAGAGCTCAAGCATTAGATGATCAAAAGCTTGAAGATTAAAGATCAAATGATAAAGTTAAAGTGATGATCAAGCTTGAAGATCAAGAGAAGTTTGAAGATCAAGTAGTTTAGAAAGAGTTTAGGAAAAGGGCTTAA
>JAOXYD010087876.1:0-12106 GCA_028565735.1 Pinacopodium congolense
ATTAAATATTAAGAATAATATAGTATTTATATAAATTTTTATAAATTTTAACTTTATTAATTAGATAATGTTTTTAATTATTTATATATTAATAAAATTAAAAACAAACATAAAACTAAATAAGAATGTAAAGGTATATTAATATATTAATTAATACATGCATGCATTTAACTAAAAAATATTATTGTAAGCATATAAATAAATTATAAATATCTATTAATGTGTGAATAAAAATAATTGCTGGAGTCCTAATAACATCGCTCTAAGGACATTGGATGCTTCAAATTTGACTTTGACTATTTTGACATTGATGAAGATGAAGATGAGTCGTAGAAGAGGAGGGCTTGGTGATCTGAAGATGATGACAATGACCGTGACTTTTTGAATGTTGATGACGATGAAGAATAAGAAGAGTTTTGGGTTTTCAACGTATAGATTTTCTTTTAATGCCTAATTGATTATGATATGCTTGAGAAAAATGTTAAGTTTTTTTTTTTAACCAAAGCTTATCATCGTTAGTGCAAGTTTCTTACCCATAAGATTTTGATTATCCACATATGAGGAAGGTAGGGACCACATATGGTTGATACTGTGGCTATTAGTGCCTGTCTTCTATTGTCTATATAATCTTCTTTGCCAATTCATTAATTGCAATCATGGTGTCGTAGGATTGCAAACGCATTCGGTGCATTTCTCATGATGATTATGGCCCGTATAAGTGGTTTTGTTGCTTTGTAGATGTAAGGTGATACAACAACAAAAGAGTAGTTGTTGTTACGTCTAATCTTGTCTTGCTCAGTATTTGTAGTCTTGCATAGGATATATCATTATAACGACTTCTTATTACTACCCCCAACCAACGAGTCAGCTCTTAAACTCGAAAACACTAAACTCCATACTGTAGTGTTTTACAAGTTAAGAATCGTGTATTATGAAATCGAGTATGTAACTCAACATTTGTAATTTTTACAAAAAGATTAACAACTTGATTAAATGCATCCTTTTTACCATAAATAACTTATTTCCTTAAAAAGATCATGAATTTCCACTCAGACTGTACGAGGTTTACAAAATGGAATGATCTTTTACGAGAAGGATCCTGTTTTGGGAGTTGATTTGGAGTCTTCCATCAATAATGTTATATTTCATAGCTTATAAGTTACTCCCACTTGTTATTACTGAAAGTTTGGTTAAATGTGAGTTTCACTTTTTTGTGTTAACTACATTTATAATATGTTATGCAGGGGGGTTCTCAGGACCACAGAATTATAGCAGTTTGCATGAAGCATGCTCAATTGTCTAAGTTTAGGATCAAACTTGTCTAAGCTTTTGTTTTCTTTATTTAAATAGGGAAGGGGTATCCACAGGGCTAAAATTAAAATGTACACATGCCATGTAACATATCATAGCATAAGACTATATTTGATACAAAGTAAGAGTTAAGATATTAAAGTATTAAAATCAGATTTCGAGATAGCTTTGATAATTTGATCAAAGTTATATATTAAAATATTAATTTTCCAATTTTTTTTTCATAAGGCAAATCAATTAAATGATGCTTTCAATTCCAAAAATCAATAGTTAGATCGTCACATAATTTCTTTTCAATTTCTGTATGATTTTAGGTTCTAATCTTTGTATGATTTTAATATGTAGTTGTTTCTCTTCTTTTTTTTCAAATAGAATATCTTTTTTTCAATTAATTGAATATTTTTATTTCATATATGATGTATTGTATATTTGGTTTCAGTATATAGAGCATGATTTTATTAGATTTATAATTCTTATTTTAAAATTTCTAATAAGAAGAAAGTTGAAATTATTATTATTTATCTATAGATATCTGGTCATAATTAATTGTATATAGAGTAATTAACTTTATGAGTAGGTACCTGAGATTATTACATGATGAATGTCTTCAACTATGATAAATGAAGTTTTAATAAAGAACTTATTTATGAAAATATGCGGAAAATTATAAAATTAATTTTATTTTTGAATTATTAGAAACTTTAGATCTTTTTATGAACTTTTTATAAAAGTTTTGCAAGAACATTTTATACAACTGAAGTCAGTCTATCGTCAAACAAAACTACACTATTTATTGTAAAGTCTTCATAAAAGTTTTTTTAGAAATTAAAGGTAAATGAATTAATAAAATATAGTTGCCTATAAAAGTGCTACAAGTTAGTTACATGAGATTCAAAAGCAGAAAATTAGAAGCAATACCACAATTAGTGTGACATATTCACAAAGCACATCATAACCCAAAAACATTTAATAGACATATAACCAAGTACCTGAGAGCTCCTACTATAACTTAGGCAGTAGTGAATAACCTATAGGATTCTTGCAATTGCTGTTCAACAATGTGATCACTCTAATTTCCAGTTACTCCTTATGGAATTTGAATGCTACATAAATTAAAATGCACAAGGAGATTCCTTCTAATCCATGATAATGTTCCCTGTACAAATAAATTTGTGATCCTTGCTTAGATTTCTAAACTTCCTATCATTTCTCTCTTTCCACAAAGAGTAGACACAGTGAATAAATCCAAGTTTGAATCCTGCATAATCATTCTTAGAGAGGTGATATGAAGAATCCCAAATGACTAAGGGCTACAAATCGGATGAGGAGCATAAATGTTTGCATAAGTATTGGAATCTCTTCCAAAGGTCATTTAAGTTTGTCCATTGTAAAGAATCTGATTACGATTGCCAACTAAATGTTAAATGATATTTTAGACTATATTTGATTAAACAGTAGAATTTTGTACCAAAGAACATTAGTAGAAGGTGGATGATATAAGGGTCTGCATGATTCATTACTAAAGACTCTAGGAGAATGTTTGTTTTATAGGGTTAGGACTTCTTTGCAAGGATTCGGAGTATAGTCTAGCAATAATTGCCTTAACTATTGTGCTCTCCAAGTGATGCAATTCTGGCTATTATGTTCTATGATCTCCTCTACTTTTGGTTCTAAAGGAAAAGTGTGTCTAAGATTGAATTGCTGTAGAATTAGATAGACAGGGCCCTCTTTAGACCAATTACCATACTACAAAAAGGTGTTATTGCCTTTCCCAATTTTATGAGTGATAGTCGTGTTTAATTTATCCATATGTTTTAACAGTTACTGAAGAAAATAAGAAAGGTTAGGCTTATTTTTAACTTCCTAAACACTTCTACCCCTTAGGAAGTAATCATGAATCTATCTAACCTATAGAGTTTCCTTATTTATGAAAATTTTCCAAATTCTTCTTGAGAGATTAACTTTAAAATTGGTATTGATTGGATGAATACCCAATCCTCCCTCATATTTTGGCCTTGATGAGAATTTTTTGGAAGTTTTTTTATTTAGTATAAATAAAAAATAATCATTTATCCTCTCATTATTAAGTTCAAAATTTTAACATCACTTTCTCCATTAGAATCTTCTTGTTCATGTTTTTATTGGAGTTATTTTAGTAAGTTTTGAATTATTTCATTATCCTAATTTTGTTTTTATTTAAAAATATTAATTTTTTATTATGGTTATTTCTTGATGAAGACCATAAAGGGTAATTTTGAGGATATTTTATTTTCTCGATTTTATCTAATATATTGTAAGAAAAGGAGGAAGAAGCTTCAATATTTAAATTTTTAAAAGATCTTTATAACTTTGATAGATAATTGCATTGTAATTTGGGATCTTGTGTAGATTTATGACTTCTAGAAGATATTTTACGTATTTTTTAATCCATTAATTTGTTTTTCCCCCCTCTTTAGACAATTGGTCTGCATGGGACCTAGTATTTTTTTTTTATCGTAAGACTTCGTTTTCAAAATCTTTATTAGAGCATTTTTGAAGAATTTGTTTCCAAGTCATATGCCATAACCTTGTATCTGATCAATTACTTGTTATAAAGACCTTTTTTGCACATTTGCAACAAGATGTGTTTTGAAGGTTAAAATGAGATGAGAATAAAGGTTTCTTAAAGTTTTATTTGTAGCCTAGTTTTTTTATTAATAGGCTTTGAAGGGTATAAAAAGATCATAGTTAAAGTATGTCTATTTATTACTATAAGAGATCACGTTTTTAAGTAAAAGGACCATAATTCCTTTTTTGTTTGAACAACTCATTCTTTATAGTCTTTAGAATTTTATATCTTGACATGGTTTCAAACCCTTTTGTTATCTATAACTTATGATAAAAAAATTTTATTATAAGGTATTTGATTGTTTTAATTTTCTCCAGTTTTATTTTTTACCTTTTCTCCTAAAAGAAAGGAAAAACCTGCTAGAAACTGTCTTTTTCAAAAAGGTTGATTGGAGTCTTTTATTAATATGACATGTGACTAAGAATACTTCATATCATTTAACATCAAAGAATTTTTTTTGCATCTTAAATTTTATCTTTAAGATAATAAGGATCTCATGTAAAATGTAATGATTAATTTCATATAAAATACTTTTATTCATTAACTCTATTAGCATTTAAAATATCAAGTTATTTTGATCTAATTAGAAAATAATCCTAAAATCCTTTTAATTGATTAAAAATGGATATTAGAACATATTTGGTTTTGTTGTTGGATATGGTTTTCTATTATAATTATAAAAAATCATTAAAATAGTGTTTGGTTTTAAAAGTGTTATCATTTTTTATTTTAAAAAAAATATGATTAATTTTGTTAATTTATAAAAACACAAAAAACTAACTTGTTTTCACGATTTATGGCAACCAACTGCCAACAAAACACCTTAAGTAACATTCATTGATCTTCTTTTCTCTAAATCTTCATTTTCCTCTCTTCTCTTTTTGGATATTCATCCGCCACTCTTCTCATTTCTAGACATTCTTCATTCTATATGTCAAAATTTACCATAAAAATGACAAATCATATGATGATATTGATGAGCCTTATATTTATGTTCATATGCATTCCTAGGTCTTATATCATAGAAACTTCTCATATAATAAACATAAGGCCATAAATGTGTATTAGATGTTCTTATACAATTGCATTCATGTATTATAGGGTGTGAGAATGAATCATGTCATTTTATCTAAATTAGGGCCTAAATGTGTGAAAGTGATATTATGTCCTTACATAAAAATTATACCTATTCTTACTTGGGTGATTTGAACTCTAGGCCAAGATTTTGAGTAGTACATAAATACATGATGTGTTCTTTATTATTGTGACCTAGAAGATGAGGTGTTTTGTCCATGTGATAACTTAGATATATGTTCATCTTCTTAGTTCTTTCCCTATTAAAAATAGTTTTAGTATTCAATGGTTCACTTCCATGTTTATATCCTAGGTAACATCTATCATTTATTGTTTTTTGAACACCTATTATTTGATATAACTTTTCTTTAAGGGTTTCTATCTCCTTTTCCAATGATCCATTCTCTTCTCTCAATTTTTACTCATTACCATTCTCTACACTTTTAGATTAAACAATGCTATTTATTTCATTTTTTAATTTATTATTTTATAGTTTGCATGTATCCAAAAGTTTCAATGTTTCCTTATAACTAGAAGACAAAATTTTCTTTTTTTTTTTTTAGTTAACCATTCCAAGTGTTTAACTAATTCATCATAAGGTAATTCATCATCATAATCATCATCATCACAAGAATTTTAGCAAGTAGGTACCTCATCATCATTTATACAAAAATTTGAACAAAAGTATACCTTAACATCATTTCCCATGAAACATATGTAAGTAGGTCTTCTTCAGAAAGCTCACTCTGTGCTTCATGATTATGATTGGTACCTTCATAAATAAGTTTCAATCTATACCAAATCTTGTTAGCCAATTTACACAGTGAAACTTCTATCAGCCTATGACAATGTTTACGCAAAATAAGTCAAATTCAAACAACTACAAATAAAAAACAAAATGCATAATATTAATAAGAGAAGCAAAGAAGGATACATTGATATTTTTATAGTAGTTCAGTCAACTAACTTTAGCCAATTTCTACTCCCAACACAAGTGTTAGAATTTCATTCTAATAAATCTTCTTTAGGGTGAAGAGTAACTTTTACAACTTTTTCTTTTCATAAATGAGGTGAATAGCAATCTTACAATCTTCTTCTAATCATTGGTTTTGATAATGATAAAACATTTTTATTACTAATTATTTAGTTTTTGACGCATTGGAAATATAGGAAAATGCAAAATGTGAAAGGACATGTGTTTGAGCCTAAGAAGATGTTAATTCAAGAATGAAAAGAATATTGAAGCAAGCATTATAGTGTTGAAATGAAGATCATGACATAAAGATCAAGATTGAATAGGTTTAGGAATATGTTTTGGTATGTACTTACACTTTATCTTAATCAATACTTGAAAAGATGTAACTTTTTCATGTCATATTTATATGAATATTTGCATATAGGTTTTGGATAAAATTTTTAGTGATTGTTTAAATTTGATTATGACATTGACATGTTAGGAATTGATTTAGAATGACATATAGGTGTGGAATTGCATAATTAAGATGAAATGTCTTAATTGTTTTAAAGAAAGCCTCTTGATGTGTCAAAAGTTTTATAAACTATTGTTCATATGTGTTTGAGTTAAGATTGTATGCGAAAATTATTTTTTAAAGTTTTTATAAATTTTTTAACTTTAAAGGTTAACAGAATAGTATCCAAGTGTTTAAATTTCCATAATTAAGACATATGTTCCATTTTATTTAATTGAAATGCCTTGGTATCTAAAATCATTTTAAGAGTAAATTAAAACATGTTTGAATGATTTTTTGAAATGAAAGAAATTTTTTAAAAGTGTTTATGAAAGGCTTTGGTATACTTATGAATTGTTTCAAATTGATTTTAAAAGTAAAGTTTCTAAATGAGTTTTAATTATTGTAAACCAAGAAATATTTTTATGTTTGACCTTATTTGATAATTCTTGGTTTCTAAAATCATCTTAGGGAACTTTTGAAATTTAGTTGGAATTGCATTTGATGTTAGGAAAAAATTTGGAAGTGTTCGAAAGTGTTTTGATCAAATTTGAGGTGTTTTTCAAAGTCTTAATGATGGTCATAAAAAACGGGTGTCATAGGGCCATTATAACCATGCAATCCTTCGTCATAGTCTTATACAAGACATAAATATAGGTTGCTTAAAGAGATTAATGATGCTATTAATGATTGTGGAAATCTAACGTATTGTCATGATAGCATAACATTTAGTTTTAAAACTTTTAGTTTTTAACCAATTTTAATGTTCTTAATGATTAGTAACTGCACCTAACACTCTATTAGCTTTTTAACTCTATAAATAAGATTTCTAGTGCTTAAATTCAAAATTTATGCCATTTTGAAAGAGATTTAAGCTAACAAAGTTATCTTGCTAAAAGTTTGTGACTTTTTTAGTTTATATTGTTCAATCATACTCTTTCAAGTTTCAGTTTCATTTTTATTGTTTCAATCTATTTATTTTTGAATTATTAAGGTCCTAGGAGGTTTGTTATAGTGATTTTTTGTCTCTAAAAGAATAGAAACTTTAAGCTTTAAGAGAAACACCATTAATGGTCTATTTTTTGTTTTATTTTGGGACGTTATTTTGTGTTGATTATTCATTATGATATAGGCTCCTCTTTACCTTGAAAAAGATTGTTATAAGGTTGTTCTTCACCTTACATAAAAAGATTTGAGTTGTTTTGATTGTTGAGTGTGAGTTTGAATTGATTTATGTTAGTTATTACATTGAATGAGCATTAGGGAATGCTTTAAGGTATTGCATTAGTTCCATCCTTCTTGTATTAATTTCTAATTAAGCAATTATTGAGTTGTATATTCTTGAGTTAAGCTTAAAAGAGTGATTTTTAGGGGCTGATTTTTGAAGTAAATTGTGAATTTTAATGTTGCTAGATGGGTTAATCTTCACCCTTCATAAAAAGAAGATTTATATTAGGTTCCTCTTAAACCTTAAAAAACAAGATTATGTTTAGGTTACTCTTTACCCTTAAAATAAGATTGTAAGATTGCTATTAATCTAGCTTATATAAATAAGATTTTCATAAAAGTTACCCTTCACCTCTTTTGTGGAAAGAAGAAGTTGTAATGGTTACTACTCTTCACCCTTAAAGTAAGGTTACAAGATTGCTATTCACCTCCTTTATGAAAATAAGATGGTTATAAAAGTTGCTCTTCATAACCTTTGTAGAAAAGGATGTTGTAAGGATACTCTTTACTCTAAGGAAGATTTGGCATGGTTAAAACTCAAACATCAAGTATGTTATGAGTACAATAGGCAATTTTTTTTCAATGTTGAACTACTGTAAATCTTGGTGTATCCTTCTATCCCTTATGTCTTTATGTTTATGCTTATTATGTTTGATTTATAAGTGTTTGAATTTGATTTATATTAGCATAAACATTAACATTTAATATAGGTTGAATTTTAGTTTAGAGATATCATATAGTTGAAATTGGTTTAGGTGGCCTATATTGTTAGTTTAAAAGAAAAATTTATAAACAAACAATTCACTTCTGCTTGGGTGTCATAGGGCTTATATAACGAGTTAGTAAGCAAAACCTATCTCAATTTAATAAATACATAATAAGTAAGCTACAATTTTACTGATCGATAAAGCTATCCATTAATAAGAGATCCTCCTCTAATAGTATCTTTTTTGAAAGAAAGGCATTCTTAGAATCTAGTAAAATTTGTGCATGAAAGGTTAAAAGAGCCTTTGACTTCAATCTTTTGTTAAAGCTTAAATTCATCTCCTTGTAGACCTAACTAAAGTCCCAATCACTCTTATCCTTTAAATATAAGAACAATTTTCATTTCTTTTACCCATAAGTTCGCTTCAGTGGTTCACTAAGACTCATATTAGACCTAGCATTAAACTATCTAGAGACACTTATACCACAACTCACATTATTGAAATGAGATTATTTGAAAACTTAAGCATAAAAGTAATGATGAAAGTGATTGGAATTTGATAAAGAAATTTAGACTATGAAATCATGCAAAGTAAGATTTTTTTGTGTGTGTATAAAGTGCAAAAGTTTATATGATGAATACTGAACCTTCCATTTCACCAAGTAACCTAATCATTTTCCCGCCATTAAAATTCAATTTATCTTTTTATTGAAACCTTCAAATATGTTAAATATAATGGTTGGTAACAGTTTTTCAATAATTAAAGAGGATAATTTAATGTACGATACATCTCCTACCAAATTAGGCTTATTAAGTTTCCATTAAGAAGATATGTAAATGAAATTCAAGGGGAAATTCATAAGCAATAAGCATATCCCCATATTTTATAGTAAACGCCCATATCTTAAATCTTTTGGTAGCCCGTCAATGGCAGTGAGAGGCCTAAAATGGGTTGTTTGATTCACTTTTTAAAACAAACTTCTCCCTTATTAGTCCCTTATCATTAGGTCTCTCATAGCTAAAACCTTATAATTTGACACATGTGAAAGTGGTTCTCAAGTCTTAACCAATTCCTATCTTATGTGCAAGTAAAATGAAGGAAGCTAAAAGGTAATTAATAACACAATTTCAATCTTAATTCTCTTAAACTAAAAGATATTGAAAACTAATTTAAGTATCAGCGTGTTAATGGAAAAACCACCTCTAATAGTATTTTTGTAGTAATATGTCAAAATTTTGTAGACGTTTACAAGTGAATTAGGGTTAAGATAGGAAGTAGAAATCTATAAGTTTGCACAAATATCACAAATCATACTATGGGAAGTTTATTGAGAAAATAAACTATTAAGTGGTTGTTAATGTCATTTATCTCAAGGATCACTTAGGAGAGTGGTTAAGGTAGATTTATGATCATGTGTGTTAGGAAACTAACTCATAAAAGTAAAAAATGGCTTTAAATTCTATAACATTATTTATTCAAAATACAATGAAGTATAAATTATAAATTGTACCTTATTATGAAACTAGATATCATTTCCTATAGTTCCTTTGTGAAAATAATATTTACAACCATCCTAGCCATACAAATTTTTAGAACCTCTAATTATATCCATATAAACAGATTGAAAAAGCTCTACAAATCGTGTAGAGAGGTGTAAGCTAACAATGTTAGCTTCAATAGAGCCTACACCTATTTAAAATAGAGGGATGGAACTTTTATGAATTAAATGAAATATAATTTTAGTTTCAATTAAACTTTAATTAGAATTTAAAAGGTCTATACCCTATTTCAAATAGGAAATACCAATTAGGTTCAAATAAGATTCAATATCTATTATTATTCTTTATTTATCAAATATCTTATATTTGAATTTAAAGTTTCTTGCACTTTCTAATCAAGTCCAACTTAATTAAATTACCTTTTCTATCTTTAACCATTCTTTGTGTTTGACCTATTAGGCTCCTAAATATGTTAGAAGTGAATATAAATTATAATATTAAAATGTATCTAAGATTAAATAAATTAAAAAAGCGGATTCTGTGACTGCATCTGAGGCCCATGAATTAAATGGTTAAAAAGCTTACTTTGTATACTAACTTCATTGCTCCCTCTTGATAGCTTGCTTCTATTAGAGCTATTGTGTCATTGTCTTTCCCTGCTTTTTTTGTCGATATCAAAGGCTGTAACTAACCTCTTATCTTTAATTCTTTAATTAAATCAATTATACTCATATATTAAGATTGAAATTTACCCACACATCATAACCACGTAATAATAAAAATGTCAAAGTGGTTTTGGTTAATCTTTCCATGCATGATTTTTTTGTATAATTCAATTCTTTATTTATATAACGTTAAAATTAAAGATAATACAGGAATAATATATATTCTATTTAAGTCAAATCATATTATTTCTCTAACATTGTAATTGATTTTTAATGAAATTTGAAAACTATTTTAAAGGTTTCATTCCACATCGACCAAGGATTTTTCAAATCAATAATATTAAAAAATAAGCGAGCAATCTACCTAATCACTTTATGGTATCTCCATAAAGTTCATTCTTTATCTAGTGACTATCACATAAGTTAACCTTAATTAGATAGGTTATAAGAAGTATCAAAATAAAGTAATTCCTATATGAGATACTTTGAAGATTTCAAGTCAAATGATCATTTATACTAACAAGCATAATTATAGATAAATAAGTAGTGCATATAGAATTCTCAAGATAGATCGGTTTAATGAATTTATTCTTTAACAAGCACCCAAACATTTATCATATTTTATTTTATAAGATTGAATACTTCCTGTTGAACCAAGGGTTGGTTCCACCTTTGTTTTGATGATGAAAAAGTATTTCTACTAATATATTTGTAGAGTTTGCTGTATTTGTTTAGCATTTGGAGTATATTTGATGAGTGGGAATTTAAGTTAGTCATTAAGTGAAGTTTGTAGGTCATGAAATAATGTTTTAGTTAAAGATTGAATAAATGAATAAATTAATGAGTTGGTAAATTAAATAAATTGATTGTGTTAAGTTTGTATAATGTATTAAGATTTGATTATTATTGTTTTATTTGTGTTTAATTGGGCTAAGATTTGATTTGGATTGGTTGGGCTAAGATTTGAGTCGAAAGTGTGCTAATCCAGAAGAGATCGGTTGACTGATGATGATACTGAAGAGGTCGATCGATCGAAGGTATACCAGTCGACTGAATACCAAAGTTGAAGGAAGCATTGGCCGACGGAATGAAGATCGGTCGATCGAACAAGCATCTTAAGAAGATCGGTAGACCGAACATGGCTTATCAGTTGACTTAATAGAGCGCAACAGTCACATTACATAAAAGATAAAAGATTTGCCCAATGGTTACAAAATATGTACAACGGTCCAAAGAATTAATTATCGAATGATGAACTTTGGAGGATGTGCAACGACTATTTGACCTTGTGAATAGTATAAATAAGTGTGTTAAGTATTGCTTATTTATGAAAGAAGTGTAGAAAGTGTTTATATATTATTTTCGAGTATTCTTGAGGGTGCATGAGTTATTAGTGAAGTTATAGTTATATTTTTGTGAAGGTTATTCTTAAGCTATAAAAAGAGTGTTGTAGGTTATTTTTGAACTTTAAAACTAGACAAGCTACCCAAATGTGCCATAATGGATGTTTGCTCACAATTTCGTTAGAAATTAAATGCAAGTGTGA
>JAOXYD010087896.1:0-12106 GCA_028565735.1 Pinacopodium congolense
TATGTTAGTCATTTTTGCTAATATGATTGAATCGTGCATCAAAGTTTTTATGGATGATTTTTCAGTGTTTGGAATGTATTTAATTCTTGTCTAGAAAATCTTGATAAGGTGGTTAAAAGATGTCAAAACACAAATTTAGTTTTGAATTGGGAAAAATGTGACTTCATGGTGCAAGAGTGTACTGTATTATGTCATAAGATATCCAGTAAGGGAATAGAAGTAGATCTAGCCAATATAGAGATCATTGCTCATCCCTCACCTCTAAATTGAATTAGAGCAATTAGAAGTTTCTTAGGACATGTTGGATTCTACAAAAGGTTTATAAAGAATTTTTCAAAAATCTCTAAGCCTCTTAGTGATGTTTTAACTAAGGATTCAATGTTAATTTCGATGACAATTGTATGCACTCTTTTGAACTTTTGAAGTCTAAGCTTATAAGTGCACCAATTCTAGTTTCACCAGATTGGTCTGTTCCATTTGAATTAATGTTCGATGCAAGCGATTTTTCTATTGGTTCGGTTCTTGGGCAAAGGAAGGATGAGATCTTTCATCCTATTTATTATGCAAGTAGAACCTTAAACAATGCTTAGAAGAATTATACACCGACTGAGAACGAGATGCTTGCTGTTATCTTTGCATTTAATAATTTTCGTTCTTATTTGGTGTTATCAAAGGTAATAGTATACACTAATTAAGCAGCATTAAAATATTTAATGACCAAACCAGATGCAAAGCTAAGGTTGATCAGATGGGTTTTGTTGTTGCAAGAGTTTGATATCACAATCAAAGATAAGAAGGGTGTGAAAATTTTATTGCTGCTCATTTTTCATGATTAACTAAGGATGTTATGGAAAAAGGTAGTGAGGTTAACATAAAAGAAATGTTCCCTAAAGATCATTTCTTAGCAATTAAGGTAACTTGCCATGGTATGCTGATTATGTCAATTATATAATTGGCAAGTTTATTCCTTATGATTTTTCTTGTTAGCAAAGAAATAAGTTTCTTTCTTAAGGAAATTTTTTTGGTATGATCCATTCTTATACAAGATATATGGTGATGGAACTATTAGAAAATGTGTGCCTAAGGATAAAGTGATTCCTATTTTAACTCATTGTCATGGAAGAGAAGTTGGAGGACACTTCGGGTTAGCTAGAACTTCACATAAGGTTCTAGAATCAGGATTCTATTAGCCCACATTATGCAAGGACGCATTTAACTTTGTAAAGTCTTGTGATAAATTTCAAAGAATGGGAAATATTTCAAGAAAACAAGAAATTCCATTGAATAATATTTTGGTCTACAATATTTTTGTTGTTTGGGGCATTGATTCTATGGGTCCATTCCCTAAGTTATTTTTCAATCAATATATTTTAATCGTAGTCGATTATTTAAGTAAATGGGTGGATGCAGTGGCTTTACCCATGAATGATGCCCGAGTGGTGGTGAAATTCCTCAAGAAGAACATTTTTATAAGATTTGGTACACCCCGAGCTATAATTGGTGATGGGGGTTCTCATTTTTGTAATCGATAATTTGAATCCCTCCTATATAATTACGGTGTAACCCATAAAATTTCCACCCCTTATCATCCACAAACAAGTAGTCAACTGGAAGTCTCTAATCGAGAGATTAAAAGAATTTTAGAAAAGACAGTAAATACATATAGAAAGGATTGGCTTTTGAAGCTAGATGATGCATTATGAGCTTATTGTACTGCTTTCAAGACAGCTATTGTTATGTCTCCATATCATTTAGTATATGGTAAATCTTGTCATTTACTTGTTGAATTGGAGCATAAGGCATTTTAGGCAATTAACTTCTTGAATTTTAATGCAAGGAAAAGTGGCGAAAAAAGGTTATCACAATTAAATGAATTAGATGTATTTCACCTCAATGCCTATGAAAATGTCAAGTTATATAAGGAAAGAACCAAAAAATGGCATGATTGAAATATTATTCCTCATGATTTTCAAATTGGTGACAAGGTTTTGGTTTATAACTCTCGATTGAAATTATTTCTTAGAAAGTTGTGGTCCTGATGGACCGGTCCTTACAATGTGCTTAATTTTTATCCTTGTGGTAGCATTGAAGTCTTAAATGGTCAATCTTCTTTTAAATTCAATGGTTAAAGGGAAAAGATTTATTTGCCTAATATGGTCAACGATTAATTTGAGGTTTTTACTCTTTTTAACCCCTTTTAGGTTTTTTAATTCCTTTTAGGTTTTTTAATTTGCGCATATGTTAGGATAAGTTTTTTTAATCTTTCTATTTTGTAGTTTTAGTCTTCCTTTAATACTTTTTCTACGTTGTTTTAATTTAGTTCTTTTCTTATTCTTTAGTTTTCTTTATTTTAGATTTTATTCTTTTGTTTTTATATTTGATTCTATCTTCTTTTTAATTTTCTTTTAATTAGTTTTAGCTTGCTTTAAGTTGTTTAAGTGTTTTTGTTTAAAGCCTTTTAGTTAATTAGCTTCAGTTTTTCCTTTAAAGCTTTTTCTTTTCTTTATTTTTAGTATAGATTTTGTTGTTTTCTTTTGTAAAAATTTAGTTTTTTTGTCTTGGTAAGTCTCTTTTTTTAGTTATTTAACTTGTTTAAGTTGTTTTAAATTTGATTTTTAGCTCTTTTTATTTCTTTTTAGCTTTTGGTTTTCTTTTAAAAGCATTAATCTAGCTAACTCTTTGATCCTTAAAATTGATGTTTTCTTGGCTAGAATTTCAGTCATTTAGCTATGGAATCATTTGATCTTTATTTGGTAGTAATTTTGGGTCATTTAGACAAGATTTGGATGTAGAAATCTGAGTTGGAGATTAATTTTAGGACTAAAATAGGTACTTAAATGGTGGGTTGACCAGTTTTGAGCCACCATTATGCTTTATGGAGTCTAAAGTGGCGGGACTTAAACGACGGTATTTAACTTTCATAGGTCATCATTTAAGACCCATAAGGGCCAGGAAACGACGCAGTTTTGGCTGGTACAATACAGAAGCTTCTCCTTCCTCTCTCTAGGGGACAATCGTTCCCCTTTCCCTAAATTTATAATTTCTTGCTCAATTATCAATCAAATTCAATGATTTTGGTGTCAAAATCTCAAACATTTCAAGCACTACTTGAATGTGGGGTTATTTCAAGCGTAATTTACCTCTTTCCATCCCAAAATTGTGTGTTTCTGTCTAAAGGTACTATTTACCAAATTTTATTTTTGAATTTTCATGATGATTTAGGCTTTGTTTGAGCATAATTTTAGCACCATTGGATTCCTTAGAGCATTATCTATGTTTTCGTACAAATTTTAGGCCCTAATGTTTGCATAAAATTTGAGTATTTTTCTAACTAGGGGAATTTTAGTCTTTTCACATATGTTTGAATTTTTAACTTGAATTCTTGTTCTTATTGATTAATTTAGGTCTATTCTTGATGCATATGCATTATTAAGGTCTAATCTTAGACAATTCGCCCATATTTTTCATAGTATTCACAGAATTTCGCATGGTTTTGGGTTTTTACTTAACTTATGCTTAATTTTGGTGTTTCAATTACTCTATTTAGGTCTAAATATGCCTCCTAGACAATTCCAAGACGCTTCTAGCTCATGCAACAGGCAGCTCAAGATGTATCTAATTTTAAAAGTACCAAGAATGCGGATTGGTATGATGCTCATCTACCAAACAAGTTTATCGATGAGAAATCTTTGGCTCCTGCTTTGGATATAGAATTTTAATTTAGTGCTATGTTCTGTATGTTGGAATGGGACCCTATTTTGGTCTTGGATGGTCTTTACCATCCCATCCTCGTACGTAAATTCTATGACAATATGGAAGAGAAAGATGCTAAAGACCTTCTTCACATTCAATCCACGGTTAGAGGAGTGCCTATCAACCTCTCCCAGGCCTCACTTTCTTACCTTCTTAATGTGCCGAATGTTAGTGAGCCTTATTATCATTGAGTGGATCAACTTCATGGTGATGATGTGGAGTCGGATCCCAATTTTACTTTTGAGGCTGCCCGTGCCACTTTGGGTTTGATTCAGAGTCTTGGGAATGACTACTTTTTGACATATCAGTTATCTGTTCAAAGGAGGATCATCATAGCGCTTATTAGTTAAAATGTCTTGCCTCGTGCTAGTGGGCTTAATATGATAAGATATGATGAGATCTACCTTTTGCACAAGTTGTATCATGGTTTAGGAACCATCGAGGGTTTGCCATTGGCTTCATTTATTCTTCAGAGCATCAGGAATGTGGTTTAATCAAAGCATGCTATAAAGAATTCTTATTTTCCATCTTTGATCATTAAAGTACTTACTGAGGTTGGTGTTTACCTTGAGGGCCAAAGGGCTGTTTAGCCTACGCCTACATCTATTGTTGGCTTTAAGTCTTGGCAATTTTTTAAAGTTAGAGGTGTTTGACGCAATTTGACCTAATAGCCCCTTCAAGAGGGTGAGCGTGTGGTTGCTGGCCTTGAACCTCCTACACCATCTATTATAGTTGAAGACATGGCTGAACGTATGGATTAAGCTTCTTTAGAAGCTACTTTGCTTGCCCCTGTTATTCCTCCTTTTGTCCATAGATCATTTCAGCTAGCTGGTAGCAGACCTGCTCCTAGCCTTATTTTTTCGATTAGTTAGATCGTATTAAACAATGCCTCACTCATTTGGAATCCCAGAAGGATCTCCTCTCTTCTCGTATTGAGGATGGTCTTCACTAGGTTGGGACTGTTCAGTGCCAGATTTCAACTTCATGGGATTTTGTTCGTGATCGTTTGCCTCCACCGAGTTAGCTAGTTTCTTTTAGTTTTTCGGCTAGCCCTTTTGCTCTAAGTTAGTCCTTTTTATAGGGTTTTTCTATTTTTGAATTTCCCTATCTGCTTTGTTTTTATGTATTTTCATTTCAATTTTTTATGTTCCCTTTTGGGTATATTATTGATATATTTATGACATAGAGCATTCTTTTCTTATTATTATATCGCACTTGTGCTTTCATGGATCTTATATTTTGTTAGTAGCTGATATTAATGGTTGATTGCATCATTTCTAACTTCTTTAGGTCCCATTTCCTTATCCTGGTGTTCTATATCCCTTTTCTCTTGCATTCTGTTTATCATAGTCCTTTTATAACATTGGTAGATCAATGTTTTTTTTAACTGTGGGGGAGGGATTAATTTTATTTTCCAGTCAATATATGACGTTTTGAAAAAAATTTCAATCTTGATCCTATCATTGGCAAGTTTTCCTTTTGAATCTCACGCTTTTGACCAAATAAGATGTTATCCTTTTGATTTTTATGATTGATGAGCCTTTGATCGTGATTGATTTCATGCTTTCGACAATTAAGTCTTATTAATTCATTATGACATTCCGGTTCTAAACTTAATCTTTCTAAGCTAAATGTTTCATCTTTAATGTAATTTCATTTTCATTTTTCAATTTCAAAGAAATAAGAGTGAAAATTTTTAAAAATAAAGAAATGAAAAAGGAAAAGAGATGAAAGATGCAAGGAAAGAAAAGAAAAGAAAGCAAAACAAGACTAAAAAGTGAGCATGATTTGATTCACTCTACTGGCTTCTAACCAGTTGGTTAGAGGTTATGAGTGGTGTAAAAAGCTGGTTGATGAAAGGTTGCTTAATTCGATAAGCCAGTGGTTGTTCACCGTAAACTGTTCACCTTTGAGTACAAAAGATTGAGTGACTTCTCAACTAAAGCTAGTTCTATATTTCTTTTTATTTTTAGTGCTTAAGCTTAAGGATTTGGATTCGTGTTCATTGATGCTACCTTTTTCTTAGTTTATATTAATTTTACGATTGGAATGGAATTATGATCTTAAGATGAGTGGAAAGAATCATGAACTAAATTAATTTCAATTGCAACTTGAATAAATCAAATTTATAACTTCTTACTATGTCATATTGATTGAAAGATAAGGAAATTCTTTTCAATGGTTTCAATTGATTGATTGAGATCAATTTTCTTAAGATTATATGTTGTTTGGACATTAATGATATCTTAATTTTCTTGAGGACAAGCAAAAACTAAGTGTGGGGGAGTTGATAGACTTGATTTTTATACCATATTTGCCTTCAAATTAAGCTAAATTGTTGTATAATTGATTATATTTGATGTTTATTAGTTTAATTATGTGTTTTATCGATGAACATTGCAGTTGGAGTTGATTTAATTCTGAAAATCTGAGAAAAGGTAGTTGAAGTTCAAAGTTTTGGAGTAAAGTGATTGGTATAACCTGGCATTGTTTATCTCAGCCAGGTGCCATTCAAACCCCGAATCAGAGACATAAACGACGATGCTCATCAGGTGCCAATTAATTCCTTTTAAGTGCAATTTTGGTAGCAGTCGACACTTTTCCAGTTGGATCTCCTTCCCCATTTGCTACAACGTACCCTAGTTGCTCCCCACTTGTAGCTGACACATATAAGAGCTCAGAGAACCCATTTGTGCAGAGAATGGACAGAGAAAAATATGAAATTTAGAGAGAAATTTGATTGAGCAAACCTTAGGAGAAACTTAGAGTTATTTTCTCTTATGCTCATGTTTTTCATCTTATTTGGCAGATCTGAGTTGTGTTTTGGAGTTATTGATGCTTACTACATGTGAATCAACCTTGTAAATGTGTTTAGAGCCAAAAATTGGAGCACTTTAACTAATTTTCATCTATTAAATTTACCTTTCTTCATCATTTGTTCAAGCATTTTCTTTATACAATGAGTTTGATTTATTTCTTGCTTAATATAAGTTGTTGATCTTGCTTTTGGTTAGGATTTGTTTCTAAAATGATATGAACATTTGCTAAATATGTTTCCTTATTAGATTAAGGGTTGTTCTTTGCTTTTGGAAGGGATTAAAGCCTGTTTTACACTAAACATGTAAGATAAAGTTAAGATTCGAGAAATCTACCAAATTTATTGGATAAATCCTTAAGCAACTTGATTAAAATCATTGAATAACCAAACCTTGATTTTATCTTGAGGGACAGAATCTCAAATTGGGAATTTTGGATTTAAACTTCTTGGTTTTAAAGCCTTATACTTAAGATTGTGACATAACCAATTTCCAACTTAAGTATTTAGAGATTAAGCCTTGTCTTAACTATAGTGTTGCTTAGATTAAGTGAAGTGATCATAGAATAAGTACCTTAATCCATCTTTAATCCATTCAGGTTATTGAAGAACAAATTCCTAACCAATATTATCAATAAAGACAACTTCTTTTATCGAACTAAGTTATTTTACATAACTTGAATGTTTTGAATTTGTTTTGTAATTCTTGTTTAAGTCTTTATTCGATTGAGATTCTTTAGATAATTGTGACCAAATTTGCCAAAGTACTTGCAATTTTAGCGAAGTATCACTGTGGGAACAATACTTAGATCTTAAATTTACCTCCATTTTATTACTTAAGACTGGTGCACTCGCCATCAGTGTTAGTTGAATTAAATTGAGAAAAGTGAGGTTAAAGAACTTCAATTTTGAATTAACTTGAATGAATATGTCTTTATAAAAACAAACCATCAATAATGGATTATTAAATCTAGTTAGGGTTTATTTTTGAATTGCTTATTTAAATTTTATTTTCTTGATTTAATGAAAGGTTCTTTGTGATAAATTTTGATTTCATAATCACTTTGAATCAAGAATTTTTATTTATTTATTTGAGGTAGGGTGCACAACGAGAGTTGGTAACTTAGCGGACTTGAAATTTTCAAATTAATAGGTTATTGAAGAGGGATATTAATTACTTATTAATTGTCCTTAGGATTGCTTCAAATCCAATTGAATTGTTAGGAGTAATGTTGTTAACTGATAGGTTCAGCTTGTGATTAATTTCAATTGGAATTAATTGGTTAGATCTTAAGAGAGGGTAATTAACTATGGGATATTATAAATCAAACACTATTAAATCAATAAGGCAAAATAAGGATAAACAAGGATAGAATAATCCCAAATCTTCATCATTTAGTAACTTAACTGTTTTTCTTTTTTCAACAATCTAAAAAAGTTGCTTACCTATTCTAATCCAAGTATATAGATTAATTTAGTTTAATTTTTTATATTATATATCTTTAATTTACGTTAAAAAAAGTGCATTTCAGATTATTAGGTTTCTAGATTCAATCCTTGTGGGATAGATATTATTTATACTATAATTTAAAACATGTAGACTCATAGTGTTGCTAAAACTAACTAACATGAATAACCCCCGATTACTCAACTCTATTACTTTTTTCAGCTTATTTGCAATGAAATTTAACCTTTTGACACAATGACAAAATTTTTATCTTTAATACCCCTAATTACTTGGCTAAATAATAATAACAAATTTTTGATAGCTCTACTTAGACAATTTAACCTTTTTTATTGGTATGAGGCTAACTGAGTGAAAGTTTTTAATCACGTTATTTAAGTACATATAAACTTTTCATTCATTAAACATATAACCTATTCCAAATTCAAATAACAATCCATATGTAACAACATTAGAGATTTATTACTATACACATAAGGTGTCCAAATCAAATGAAATTGACATTAAATAAAAATAAGAAAATAAAACATTTGGTCAAAATTTGTTAATCATTCAAGAACTCTTCAATACTCACATAATAAAAAACATCGATTGAGTTATGATACCACCATTATTAATCATATCCCAATTTCAATCATTCGAAGATATGACTTTTAAGTCATTCTTATTCTCCTTATTAAAAAATCAAGTGTGTCAATATTTAAAAGAGCTTACTATATTTCCACCTATAATAAAACTAGATTTTCCTTAATTTGGATGAGCAAAACAAATAAAGTGCATGAAAGATAAGAGAGGGAAAGGTGAATGACACTCCCTTGAATATTGAAGTCCACTTTGTAAGAATGAGTTAGATGAATGGGGCTCCATTCCATATGGTTGGAACTTAAAAAAAGTCGATGGTTAAATCTTGTTATTTAACCTAAAGGTCAATATTAAAGAAACATCTTTCCAAAAAGTGTAGCATAAGATAAGATTAAACCAAAAATGAAAAGAAACATAAAGCTAAGTCCTACAAATGCATATGCATTAGGTTTCCTCCCAAGAAAATCTTGTTTAACTTCATTAGCTCGATGTCCTTATTATGCTTATCTATAATTAATTTGATCATGCCAAACCTACCGTTTCTTCTTAAGCTCCCTTTTGGGGCTCCTTACATCACTTTTATATTCCTGGTTACATTCATCTAACTCCTCCACATTAAGGGTAGACATTAGCTTTCCTTCAAAATGCTCATGTTATGGCTTAATTATTAAATTAAACTCTAAAGATTCACTACTTGTTTTCTCCTACAAAACACTTGGAGTGCCATTAATAACATTATAAAATTTTTTTATTATTTCTCATTTCATGAAGACTCATTATTTTCAAAACATGAAAAGATGATACATTCATCTTAAATTTTAAGTGTTAAATTCTTCTCCAAAGCATTAATTAAAGCTTTTATGGGCTATAAAACGGTTTATCTAGAAGCAAAGGAATCTTATCCTCATCCTTTACATCTAGAATTATAAAATCAATGGGGAATATAAATTTATCAACTGCATCTAAGATATCTTCAACAATCTCCCTAGGATATTTAACCGATTTATCTGTGCATTATATTCTCATCCTAGTGGGCTTCATGTTTTTAATCCTATGTTATGAAATAATTAATTAGAAATGAGATTAGTACTAGCCCTTAAATCTACTAATATTCCATTCAATTTTAAACAACCAATTCTACAACGGATTGAGAATCTCCCTATATCCTTTAGCTTTTGTGGTAGCTTGTTAATAAAAATTGTTATATAATCCTCACTCTTCTTCATTCTTAAAGACTCTTTTTCCTTCTTCTTCGAGAGTATATTCTATACCAACTTTTCATACTTTGGTTCCTACAAATGATATTCAGTTAAAGGAGTGTTAGCATCAAATTTCTTAATATAGTCAAAACACTTACTTGTATAACACTTAAGTTGCTTAAAGCTTAGTCTACCATGATATGGAAGTTTTAGCTTGTATTCCTTTAAATTAAAAAGTTATATGACATTTTAAACAAGGAGTATCCTAGTTGAGTAACCGAGTATTATTCAAGATAGAATATTTACCTTGGCATAAAAATACTGTGTGACATCTAACTAAATGCTCTAATTTAAAATTGTGTTTGTTTTAGTTGTCTTAATCATCCTTGACTAGATTTACATAAGGATTTTTATAAAATGACTTGGAGGCTTGATATTGTACATTAATGGTCACTTCATTACTAACAGTATATTTTCAATATGATAACAATATTTTTCTCATGGTAGATTTGTGATGTGTGCGTTAGATCGAAGGCAATGATGTATAATTTATTTGTACTTAATTCACTTTTGACTTTTAATTGAGATTGATTTCATGAAGTGTATAAGTCATCACTTGAGGACAGGAAAAACTAAACTATAGGGAAATTTTTCAATAGTGTAATTTATTTAATTTCAATATGTCACTTAATGTGGGTTTACCACTATTTTGGTGCTAAAATGCCTGCATTTTACTTTTTTATGAATTGAAATGCCAGTTTAGTCTTAAAAAGAAAAATTATAAGTGAAAATACCAATTTTGGAAAATATTTGGAGAAAGCATGGCAAAGGAATGAGATTCTAGAATCTAGACCTTCAACAAGGTTCCACTTCAATGGAATTGTTAATGGCCATCTATCCTTAACTCTAAGGACTTCAATGGAGGTTTCTTATATGGTATCGTTTATAGCATTGTTAAGTTCCATTAAATGTCCAGAAATGTTTTTCTCCAGTCTGTTGAAGGGAATTAAAGTCTATTTACTCCTAAAATGACTTAACCTTAATTGGGGGTGCATTTAATGCCAAGAATAAACCTAAAGAAGGCAAACATCACTTTGCTTTCCAGTTTAACTAGCGATTTAGTTCCATTTTAATTTTCTTCTTGGTTTAGTTATTTATGCCTCCTTTCATCTTATATTTGATAATACTCTTAGAAGTGGTTATCTAGATAAGAAAATAATTGGTTTTCATTGGGTTTCCATTATTTATTGCTCTTCCCTTAAGTGTCATGTTATTGCATTTTGATTTTCTTTCAATACTTGTTACAGTTTTGAAAATCTTTAAATAGATTATTGAATCTTTTATTTTTACCATCCTATTCTATTATTCCATCGTGTTTTCCTTGATTATAGTTTATAGTTTGTTCAATTTCATTAAGCTATATTAATTTTCCATGGGTTAGAATATATTACAGTGATAAATGGATTTTGATTGTAAGATATGAATTGGATTTTAATGATTATTACGTTTCTATGCTAAGATTGAGTCAAAACTTTAGTAAAATGTCAAGAATTAAGGATTAAATATAGGATTGGCTAACTAATTTTTTATTTCTGGTTTGAATGCTAGATATGGGCTTGTGATCTATAATTTTCATTTGTTAATATTGCAAGTAGTAATAGATTAAATGATTTTTTAGTTAAAATTAATCGATGAGTTTAGAGTTTTGGCTCTTTAAGGTGCATGATCTGCACATGTGAGATAATAACTTAAGTGAGCTATTCCCTAATGCTTAATGCTACTATGTCTTAGAATCTAAAGAGCTTGTTTTAGTCTATTATATAGTTAGGGTTAAATTTATGATCATATCGAATCTACTTATAATTGGATTAGTATAGAAGATATTATTTGTGTCTATAGGTTAACATCGTAGTTAAGACATAATATATATATATATATATATTATGTTTAATTGTAATTTCTAAAGTTTGAAAATATCTTCTGCTCAATTTTTCATTGTTTTTATTTTGCATTGTTGTTTTATTTGACCTAATTTCATCACTTATGTTTTTTGCTTATTTTAATTTTGTAAAACCAAGCATTTTCATTTTTGAACAACATTAGAAATAGTTAAAGCACATTGGTTCTGTTGTAACATCCCACCCTCTTAAGACACATACCCAAAATTCTAAGGAATATCGGAGTACATACCCTACAAAGGTGGCATGTTAAAGCGATCAAACCACTTCACATGGCATCATTAACAATATATCCATATCACAAGAGATTTTGAAAACCATCCAAAAGACCATT
>JAOXYD010087917.1:0-12105 GCA_028565735.1 Pinacopodium congolense
GTGTCAAGGCTCCTCTTTACTATATAAAGATTGGTCAAAAGGTTTCTCTTCACCTTAAATAAAAATATTATGTCTTGTAAAGGCTCCTCTTTACATTAAAAAGATTTAGGTTTTAAAGACTCCTCTTTACCTTAAAAAGATTTATTTTCTAAGGATTATTTTTTACCCTAAAAGAAAATTGTATTTGGTTTAAGTTGTTAGTAAAAAAAATGATTTCTAACATGTAGTTAGAGAGAAGACATCATTTATCTTTGAGGTAGGCAAACTTGTATAAAACCTTGTGTCTTTATCTTCCCTTTCCTTTTTTACTATTACTTGTTATATGGTTTTGCTATCAGTTTATTTGCTATCAAATTAGCATTCACATTTGCATAGTATATTAGATTATTTTGCTTAGGGGGCAAGTTTAATAGGTTGAAGAAATTTTTAATCGCTTAATTCACCCCCTTTTTGAGTATCTTTAGGGCTTATAGAAAACTTAAGCACTAGAAGGATACAAGTTTATAACACTAGAGAAGGATGGAAATAGATGGATGGGGCCACGTTTAGACAAGTTATCAAACCAAAGAGAGGTTCCAGTTCCATTACAAATTATATGATGCATCACTTTATTCATTCTGCCTCTAATTTTAAAATGTTGCTATAAAGACCAACATGCACTTGCCATATCATTAACCTCCTATAAAGATCTTCCTTTAAAGAAGTACAAGTGAGCCCATTTAATCTATAATGACTGGTTGTCCTTAAATAATTTCCACCATCTCTTGGAATATACTATCCTAAGAAGACAGAATAGGAGGTGTGACCTTCAACCCTACTAAATCTTAGGTGTGCAAACATCATGCCTCTTAACCTTTGTAGGAGCTTTAGTATATATGTTACTAATTCATAAGGAGTTCCTCATAATTCTTTGTACAAATTTAGGCAATTTCTTTGGAATAATAAGATGAATAGTTCAAAATATATGCAAATTATTTAAAGTAAATCTTACTAGCTAAGATCTTCCTGCCATAAGGATAAATTTATTACAATAGCAGCCAATCTTGGTCTGAATCTTTTCTAAAATGGATGTGCAGTCCTTAAACTTTGGTTTTCCTGAAATAACAAGCAATCCTAAGTATTTTAAAGGAAAGGAACACTCTTTCATACCTATCAGGATAGTTATTTAGTCCTTATTTAGTTGGGTTGTCGGTTGCAATTTTTTATTATAATTTTTATTTTTTTTATTGATTTTTGTGTATGTTTTTCGGTTTCTATATTGTATTAGTATGTTGTTTTTTTACGGTTTCTATACTATTTTTGGGTCTGCTGTCCTTTTGGAAACTTTCAGATAAGATGAAGAAACTTTTGTTCAAGTTAATACCAAGACATAGAACCTATTAAACAGATGAAAAGAGTCCAGGAGTAGATGTATGGAAGCCTTATCAGGGTCACAAAACATCAGTAAGTTCTCTAAAAAATCTATATTATTATTCTAAGCTTTTTAAATTTACTGTGAAATTTGAAAAGAGACAAATGCAACTTGATCTCTTATGATTTCAGTTAGCATTTCTATGTAAAAGGTGAATACATAAGGTGAAATAGGGTCTCCTTGCCTTATGCCATTAGTCCCTTTGAAGGCTAGAGTTGGCTTACCATTTACAATAACATTGAAAGAAGTGGAGGTTAGGTAATCCATCTGCCACTTGAAAAAGGTATATGGAAATCCATAAGCTTTAAGCAAAACCTCAATAAATTCCCATATAATATAATCATAAGTTTTATAAAAATATATTCTAATGGCATAATTTTTTATTGCTTTCTTCTTCCCATAATCTTTTAGAAGTTCTTGAGCTAACAAGATGTTATCACCAAGGAGTCTACCCTTGATGAAAGCTGCCTGTGAAGTGTTAACCAAATGACTGATGGGTCTTCTATGATCCTAAAGGTTTTAATAAAATAAATCCAACCTCAAACCAAACAATACCAAGACCACTAAGAGACAAGTTAATTTATTGAATCATAGTATAGCTAATGTGAGCCTGAATTATCATCCTATAGGGATTGTGAATGGACTATTAGTAATCTCCTTCCCTTTCTTATCTAACCTATCCAACTTTTACTGAATTGATACTTAACTAAATTAAACTAGATAGCTAACTAACAAATCCAAAGCAAATTCACTAGATTAAGTATGAAATTCAAGAAGCTAGGACCTAGATAATTACTCCCCCTAAGATAAGTTCATGTTCATTCTTTAACTTCAATCCAATGTTCTTTATAAAATTACTTAGATAACAAGATCCCTAAAGTGAATTATACTAGCTCTAGGGTTATATAATTCCTATCCTTTAGGTTGGTTAATCAAAAATTCTTCTCATTTAATATCCTAATTGGAAGAATTATTATGATCTATGGAACCTATTGTTTTGACTATATTCTCACCGAATCTGAAAATCTTATGAATTTCTCACCTAATCTGAAAAACCTTTTAAGATTTTACCTCTAAATCTCCATGTAAGATTCATTACCTATAGATTGATCTGTTCATCCAGATTATCTCTCAATCTAAATAAATGAAATCAAATACTGGAATTAAGACTTATATTTACATAGAAAACAAAACCAATTAATTATATCCATAAATAAATATAAGTAAAAAATATAGACATTTATACATTGAATTAAAGAAATAACAAATAAAACTACATCGTAGGGTTATAACATCTAGATCCTATAAGAATTTAGTTCCTAAACATATTAAATGAAATAAAGATAATCATAAAATAATTAAGAGTTCTGAAAGCTCATTCTCATAATGCTTGAATATTGAATTCTCCTTTAATATTATTAGAACTTCAATATTGATCTCTCAATCTTGATGTTTGGATCAATTCTTCTCATTCATTTTGCTTCAAAATCTATTAAAAGTGGCTTAGGGATTGCTTTTGGTCTTTAGCAGCTACTTTAGGTCATCCAAGCATAAAAAGTTATGAAAAATACCTAAGTTTGTGTTTCAATAGGAGTCAAGTTCGATTATCCCACAACCTAGGTTATGGCTGTGGGACTTCCTATAAAACTAGGGTAATTAACTTTATCTTCATTCTAGACATAAAAAACTATGTAAAATTCATATCAGTGTTGTTTTAAGTCACTGTTGGTTCTTTGACTTCCTTTAGGATTATAACTATGCTTCATATAGACTGTCGTTAGTATTTTATTAAACTCGTCCAAATTTAGTCTTTTTTAACACCTAATTCCTTAATTAGGAGGGAAACTACAAATTAAGTAAAATAAATTGTCAATAGGGAAAATTCATAAATAAATAGGGATAAAAATATATCAAATTATAGTCTAAAAACCTATATAAAACGTCCATATCAATTGCCTATTTTCATGTATTTGTTAATATAATAAACATAATATTAATGGGATGTTGCAACTTATGATGATGCTAATTGTAAATCATAATCTAAAGTATGTTTAAAACAAACTTCAATGCATATTTTTTTACTTTATATCGTATGTAAATTTTTATGATAAAATTTTATTATTTTGCAAATCTAAAGTTTGATTGACCTTTGTTAAACTAAGTCAATTGGTTCCCATAGTTTTCATGAATTCAAAATATTGAACTAATAATAAACTTTTCTTGAAATTAGGTACCAAAGTTTGAATTAAAAGCATGATTAAACATGATTTTATTTACCTAAGGAATGTGCTTAAAGCATTGAATGGATTCATAAGGTCTAGAGATAATAAGGTGATATGATTAACATGTAGAGTTGAATGAAGATTAAGTGAGGATACTTGAAGGATTTCAAAAGCTATTCATATGTTTCAAAATAATATGGAAAGATACCAACACATAAAAGCATTAAGGGAAGAATCATATGATGTAAAGAAACTTAGTTTGAAGAATTTTCTTTAAATGACTGAACTAGTTTATTTAAGTGACTAATGTGAACTTAGAAATCTACTAACACAATTGGAAATCTACTAACAACATTGATTAACAAATCTAGGTAAGTTAACTTAATTGAAATTTGTATCTTAAGAACGAAAGATCTTATGATATGGAAAGAAGTGGTTTTAGAAATGGTTAGAAACATTAAGACAATTGTAAAAGACTTTAAAAGGCTATAAACCTCAAGAAAAATAAGTGTAATGACACAAGGAATTAAATAGGTTTTATAGTTTTTTTTTATTGTACCCACTTTTGAACATGAATCTGCTTTATTTATGAGTCATCTTTATAAAGTTTTAGGTCTATGTTAGATTCAAGGAGTGTATAGAAGCATATTTTTCTCATTTTAGGCTAAACATAAATATCGGCCTAAATTATTTCATTTATATCTTGGGGAAAAGGCCATTTTGGTTGGGGGAAAACTGGATAAAAATCAAAAGATAAATAGCAAGTATAAACGATGACGTTAGTTTGCCAAAAATAGTCATTTTACTTTAAAAGAAAGATAGAATAATAATAGTAAAAAATAAAGACATCATTTTGGTGGTTCTCAAATGCCATTTTAGTTCTGAAATTACATGACTTGAAGGTGATTTTTGAGAGCCAAATGATAAACTTAATTAAGTTTTTAACCCTAATGGTTATCACATATAAGGGCGATGTTTAATTTGAGTTAGGTTTTCGTTCTTTTGAGTTTAGCTTTTATCTCGAGTTCCTTTTAGACATTGAGTGCGCAAGAATGAGTTATTCTAGTATAGATTCAAATGGATCTGAGGAGCAATAAAGTTAATTTAAGATTTTGTCGTTGGGTTATGTAATTTCTTGACTCTTTCTTATCTTTCTTATTGTTAACTTTTTTTCAACATTAAGAATGGGCATTTATTTACAACTTTATGTTTACTGAGCAAAAATGCATGGCTAAATTTGCTTTTGCTAAGGTTAGGTTGTTAAGTAGGTTTTTAACCATCTTCTATATATTCTTATATGTTAAATGATTTTAATCTAATTAAGTGTTTGGTTTATGTTTCTTATATTGGCTATCTAAGGTAGATTCAATAGATACTTAAAGCATCTACGACCATTAGCTCTTAGTTATTATAAAAATCAATTAGATAACATTATTGAATTGATAAATGACCAAACATTAGTTCTTTGTGAGGGTTTCAGATCTAAATTTTTAAGTTTTAACTTCTTATGTTCATTTTTTTGATCTAGTTTATTTATATGACAAAATAGATAAACCAGAATTAAGAGAGGTATGATATTATCATGACCATTGGTTTTATCTTGAATTCATAAAGTTGCCTTAAATCTAAACGTTTAAATTTCCTTAGTTTCGATTACTTGTTAAACTCAAAACCTTAGTTAGATCTTATTATTGATATAACTCTCATACACTTATTTAGATTGAATAGATAATCAATTAAGTTTTTCCTTTAAGTTCATAAATTTAAGTTAAGTTTTATAGATAAATATACACCTTTTGACCTAATACTTACAATAGATCCCTATGGAGATAATAGACTCATTTTCCACTCACTACTTATTAATGGATATACCAACCTTTAATCTTAGCTTAGTAAAGGTCACAATAAACTTTTTATTGCCTTTGAAGAGGATTTATCTCTTGTAATAAATTAGTGTTAACTATTTTAGAATTTAGAATTTTATTTTTCTTTTATTGATTTTTTTTCTCTTTATTGATTTTATTTCCTATTTCTTTCCATCTAATATATTAATGTTCTTGTTTAATTTTAATTTGATTTTGAGTTATCTTTTATGCAAACTTGTGGTCAAAAAACGATGCAATCAATATTTGATAATAAGATTAACAAAATTGTTTACAATTTAGGAAAGGAAACTCAAGTTAGTATTTTGAGGCTTGCTATAATGGAATGTAGTAAATTAGAAGTTGATACTAGTTCTGAAGACCAATCTCAATATGAAGATGAAACATCAACCATGGATCCAACGAGAGAAGCAGTTGTATTGAATCCTAAAGAAAAAAGAGAGCTAACTATGATAGACATGATTATAGGGAACAATAATAGGTAAATTACTAGTATTATGAGGCTAAGAATCAATACAAATGACTTTCAAAATACCTCACAACATTATTTTTATGGTTTAAGGTGTCTCAGTTTGGATGATTAGCATTGGAAGGACCGAACACTCATCTGTAGATCTTTTTGAATATTTGCTAACTTGTCAAGTAGAATGATGTTTCAGAAGATGTAATTAGGTTGAAATTATTACTTTTTTCTATCCAAGATGAGGCTTGAGCCTAGTTTTATACTTTGTACCTTAGTTTTATCACTATATAGGATGAGCTTGTAAAATTATTCTTAGCTAAAATCTTTTTACCCATTAAAATAGTGAAGACAAGGTTGCAGACAACATCTTTCACTTTGTATGAGAATGATAATCTGTGGAGGCTTAGGAGAGATTTAGGGGCATATTAGGGAAATGCTTAAATTATAATCTTATTATTTAGGAACAAGTGGATATCTTTGGCACAAGTTGTCATTCCTTCTACAAAGAGTGCCCTTAATGTAGTTTTTAGGTGGGAACTTGATAAGAAAGACATCGGATCGAGTTTAAAAGGTGATAAAAAAAATGGCTATCAATAGTTTATAGTATTAATTAGAGAAAGGAGGCCATCTAAAGTTTATGTGATAGATAATTTTATACCTTTAGCTACTAAAATGGAAGTCTTAACAAAGAAGTTGGATAACTTGTTGCATAGGGGAAGTGAAAGCTCATGCTCAATTATGATATCACAATTGGTGTATGAAAACTGTGGGGTTCATATTCATGCATTTGTAGACTGTTAAGTTAAAATCCCATTTTCTAATGAACTAGAACAAGCACAATTTATAGATAAAGTCAATAAGTCTTAATACATTTATACTCTAATACATAAAATTTTAGATGATGAAATCACCCTAATTTTTTATGGAGCAAAAATTAGCCTCAACACTTGCAAGTAGGGGATTGCTAACAGCATAGTATTTAAAGGGTGCCACCACTAAGTTTCAAGTAAATTATTTCTTTACCACCTAAGAAGCTAAATTGGAATAGCTATGGTCTAATTACATAGCCACATGGCTTAAATGAAAATTCAATAGCCTTCTATCTAGAATTTAAAGAACCAAGTGAGCTGGCTTGTTAATTTTATGGAGAAGACGATGTAAGGAATATTTCTAAACACAATTTAGGAAAACTTGAAGGAGCAAGCAAAGGTAATTATATTAAGGTATGATAAAGAGTTAAAGGAGATAGAGAACAAGAATAAAGATAAATAAAAAGTTAAAGAAGATATATAGGAAAAATGTAAGAAAGTGGATAAAAAATAAGTGGCATAAGTGAAGAAGGTTCCTAGGTTAGTTACAAATCCTATTATTCCACTAGCCAAGGATAAAATTCTATATCCTTAGAGATTGAAAAATAATCAGTTAGATAAACATCTTGTGAGATTTTTGAAGGTATTAAAAAAGATCCATATAAACATACCCTTCATAAAGGCACTAACTCAAATGCCATTGTTGTCCAATTCTTAAAAGAGATTCTTTCTAACAAGAGGATATCAGAGGCGTATGAGACAGTGAAGCTGAATAGGGGTGTTTGGTTATCCTGTTTTAGAAGTTACCATAAAAGATGAAGGATACAAGGAGTTTTACTATCCCTTATACTATTGTTAACGAATGCAATTTGAATGTACCTATAGGTTTTAAATAAAATAAATCCTAAATCTCAACTATAATAATGATATGACCTCAAATAAGTAAGTGCACTTATCGTATCGTAGTATAGTTATTATGAGTCTAGATTGTTGGTCCTACAATGAATGTATTGGATTATTAGTATGATTATTCTCTTCATTATCCAACCTATTCAACTGGGTGATTAACCAAATTAAACTAATAACATATAAAGAATGAAAACAAGTTCACTAATATTAATAAAAAATCAAAGAAGTTAGGATCTAGATGGTTAATCCCTATAAGGCATGTTCTTATTCATCATTCGACTTCAATTTAAATGATTTTCTAGATTTACTTAGATCGTAGATTCCTAAAGAAAATTATATTCCCTCTTGAGTTATACAATTCCTATCCATGTTAAGAAATGGAGTAGATGTTCTCCTTATCTTTAAATATCAATTGAATGTATTAACATGTTCTATAGAACTTATTATTTTGATTAGATTTATACCTAATTTGGAAATCTTATGTAAGCCTATCTCTATGTTTCTATACAAGATTCATTATCTATGGATTAATCTATTCACATAATTGATTTTTCATTATAATCACATGAAATCAAATAATTAGAATTGAAATTGGTACTTGCATAAAAATCATAACCAAATTCATGCATCCTATAAGTAATTCTAAGACAAAATCTGAAAACTCAACATGTAATCAATAACAAGAAAAAGAAACACTAATTTTATGGTTCATAAACACCTAGATCCTACAAGATATTTTGTTCCTAAATATGATGAAATAAATAGCAACCATAAAGAAAATAGGGGTTGAAGGCCTCATTCTTATGAAGCTTTACTCCTTGAATTCTCTGTAAAAGATGTTGAAATCTCAATCTTGATCCTTGATCCTTAATATTTAGATCTAATTCTCTCCTTCATTCTACTCAAAAATCCCAGCAAAGATGGCTTAGAATTCTTCCTTGGCTCTTAGGTGATGGCCTTGGCTTACAAGAGTCAAAATTTTTCAACAAAAGATCTACAATTAGATTAAAAACCATACATAGCTTGACTATCTCACAACCTAGTTTATGGCTATAAGTTAGAGCATGTGTCCTTTTATCTTGATTTCTCAACAGTGATAGCACCCAAATTATACATCTTTTAATCATATTTTCATATCTTTGTCTTAGAATTTAGGAGTAATTCCATGTGATTTGGGTCCATATGTGGTTTATTCTTAAATATAATATTACTTATGCTATTTTGGATTATTGATTATGTTTTTATAGAACATTGGTTAGCAATTGAATGCATTTTGGGAGTTACAAGAGATGTGTAGTGAATTTGATGAGCAATAGTATGAAGTTAGGAAGCTTCACATGAAATTTCAAGGCTAATGAACAAACAACGAAAAGTAAAGACCAAGAGGAGAAAAGAGTTAAATTAGCCCAAGAGCAAGCCTCTAGAGAATTCCATAAGAACTACTATAGCCATAGGCCATAGCCGAGGCACTATCAAGCTCTCACACATTTTTAACCCAATTTGAGTTATTTTCTTAAGTTTCTTTGATTCTTTAAAGCCCCACAGTTTCCATCAAGATCCTAGAGGAGATTTCTAAGCCATCTTAGCAAGGATTTGAGTGAGATTGAAGGAGGAGATTAGATTTAAATATATAGAATTGAAGATCAAAAGTGGATTTACTAGCAAGAGTCATAGAAGAGTAAAGAGATTCAAGAACCTTGACTATAAGTTTATTCATACCTTCTCTCTTTATAATTATTATTGTCCTTTATAATGATTAGGAACTAATTTTATTATAGGCTTTAGGTTGTTTTGAAACTTAAGATGTAACATTACATTATTCCTTTGATTTAATGTTGAATTTCCAGATCTTCCTTGGATTTGCTTATAACATTAATGAGATTGGTTTCTGATTATTAGGCAAATGCAAACTTCAATTCTAATTATGTGATTTCATGTACTTAGACTGAGAAATTAAACTTATAAATAGATCAATCCATAATTCATGTATCTTGCTTGGAGACTTAGAGATAGGATTACATAAGATGTCTTGATTAGGTATGAATACATAAGATGTCTTGATTAGGTATGAACTTAATCAAAACAATATGATCTATTGAACACGTTAATCCATTCAATTGATAATTAGAGATGGAGAGAACTCTCACTTGATTTATCAAATTGAATAAGAATTGCATAACTTGATAAAGAGTACATTCTAAATTAGGTAACTTACAATCTAAGATAATCTGAACTATCTTTTAAATTAAGGTTGAGAATTAAATACGAATACATCTTAGGGGGAATAACCATCTAGGTCCTAACTTCTTAATTTTTTGTTAATTCTTGTGATTTTTCTTTGAATATGTTTTTAGTTATTTTGTTTCATTTAATATATCAATGAATCAATCAACCATTAAGTAGGTTAAATAGTAAGGATAAGAATTCTCTCGTAGTTTCTAGTCCTTGTGGATTGGCAATTTGGACTCATACTAGCTATGTTAAACTATGATAGGTGTACTTGCCTATATGCATATTTTAGTATTATTTGCTTGAGGTTCTTATGTTCATATTTTATTAAAACTTAGGTAAGTTTTACATGCATCAATTTTTAATGTTGTTCTTGGGGACTTTATGATTAATAAGAAATTCAAATCTTTACTAAAACAATCAATTTTCTTTTCTTTGATTTACTTTTTATTTTTAATTTTTTAGAGTGTCTTTTATTAGTCTTAAGTTTGAATTTTTGAAAGGCAGGTAGTCGATATCATGAAAAGGCAAGATTACCATTGGCAAGGCCTTTAGTGGTATTAAGATGGAGTGTCAAACTACAATTGGAGAGATAGTTGGACATGCCACCGCAATCAATAGGATGATACTTATAACTATGGATAGAGAAAATTCCCACACCACTCTTGGCATAATAGAAATTAATTTAAACTACCTTCAATGATTTATCATCACTAGTAATGCACAGAGTAATTAAGATGGCCATTACATGTAGCCTTAAGCATATTTATATCAAACAACAATGTCAAATAACAAAAATTAGAAACTGAAAAGGAATCATGACTTGCACTATATGAGGATTTAGATGAATTCATGGCTAACAATAATGCTAGCTAAGCATAATTAGAAGCTGAAGAGGAGTCTAGACTAGGCTTATGTCAGATTTTGAGTGAGTTCATTTCTAATTGCAAGACTAGTCAAGAGAGATTAGAAGCTTTTCACCATGACTTGGAACTTTAGGTAGAGAAATTGGTTAAGCTATCTATTGAATATGTGCAAATTGAATCAACTAGCACTATTGAAGAGGAACCAAGGGAACAAGAAGTCATAAATACAATCAAAAGTAAAGAGGAGCTATCAGTTAAATCTAGTTAGATTATTGAAGATTTTATAAAGGTTGACATTATAGAAGAGAAAGAAGCTTCTGAGGACATAGAATTTATGGGTATTATAGTTTTTGACCATTGGATAAGGGGTGTATATCAAGATTTTGCATCAACAAGTTATGTGGAAGGTAAAAATTGGAAACAAAGAAGACCAGCAGTAAGTACAATAAGCCATAAGGTGGTGGCACATTAGTGTAGAGATAAAGAACTAATTTGGGATGACTGACCTAAAAAGAGAATCTGCATTCTCTAGCATTAAGGC
Organism: Pinacopodium congolense; assembly: GCA_028565735.1. Lineage (NCBI taxonomy): Eukaryota > Viridiplantae > Streptophyta > Magnoliopsida > Malpighiales > Erythroxylaceae > Pinacopodium > Pinacopodium congolense. Next base: position 11,334 of record JAOXYD010087917.1, read on the forward strand.
ACATTTAAAAGACCATTAATAAGTGCTTGTTGGTAGGCAACTCAACCTATATCCTATCTCTTTTGATTTGTCTTTACTTTGATTATAATAATTTTCTGCATATAAGGTTGCAATTTGGCATATTCCATTAGATTGCATTTTTAACATCCCAAAAGTACCATAATTGGGATTAGCATGATTAATTGTGGAATTAATTTATTAATAGGGCTTAATTTGAGAAAATTTGGAAAAATTCAAAATTGGGAAAAATTGAGAATAAATTGAGTTGTTATGATAGAAAAATAATATATTTTGCTATGTATGTCTGATTAATGTGATCTACATATCAAATTGAAGCTAAGAGAATTATCTATGTTTTTCATGCTTTAGGGATGATGCAATTCGAACCCGAAGAGCTCTAAAAAATTGCTACAAGTCAAGATGTTCAAGTAATCAAGGTTAGTGATGTTTAATCGGTAATTAAGCAATTAATCTCTAGTTTCATGGGGCATTAATGAGGAACCTTAAGGCACCAAATTAACATGTTTAAGACATGTAGTAGCTAGTAATTGGATGGTAATTGGATGGATGAAACTAAGTTATGAGAGTTGGTTGGAAAAAGTAAATGGATAATAAGTGAATAGTGACTTTTACTTACCACCACTTACCTTTTTTCATCTTTCACTCTTCCTCACCATCACTCACACGAACTCTCCCTCTCTCTCTCTCTCTCTCTCTCTCTCTCTCTCTCTCTCTCTCACACACACACACACACCTTTTAGAGCTGCATTTT
>JAOXYD010087928.1:0-12105 GCA_028565735.1 Pinacopodium congolense
GGGTGACCTCTAAATCAAATTTTGCATGATCTAAAAGCACCTTTAACTGAATTTATGTAAAGATCTATATGGAACTACTTAGATGTCTAGTATTGTGTATAAAGGGTTGCTTTTGACTAATTTTTTGCTTATATGTGAGCTAAATTTTTGTCATGATAAAGTTAGGAAATATTAGCTATGTTTAAGTGCATTGGTTTTTATTTTTTGTACTTGATTAACTTTCAATTACTTTTATAATTATTTTGAAGTAGTGTCTAAGTAGTTGCTTAAGGACAAGTAATTGTTCAAGTGTGAGGACATGTGATAAGGCCTAAATTATACATGTTTTTAGTTTGATTTTGACCTTTTGAAACTTAGGTTTAAATCCCTTTCACTTACTTTTTGAGCTTTAATATTTCAATTATTGAATTTGATATTGCTCATGTGGAATTCTGTAAAAATGATGGTTTTTGTTGGCCTTGAAAATTATATTTAATCATGGAAAGAATTGAACATTTCATGGGACCAAAGAGTGGAAGAAAGATGACTTAAGAATGGGTTTTGTGGCCCAAGTCATAACTTTGACTTAGGCCATAAGTTTTCTAAGAGAAAGATAAGTTTTTGCAAAAGACAATGTGTTCAATAAGCAAAGTCACAGCCATAAGACTCATTTTCATGGCCATGGGACTAATTTTCAAAACCATGACCTTGTCAGCCTCATATCATGTGCCTAATACCACAGCCATGACTTTAGCCATGGGATGGTTGGGCTTCAGATCCTATTTAAGGTTTCCTTAGGGGATGTTGACCCTAAAGTGAGGAAAATTATCACCTAAGAGAGATAACACATTTCAAAGGAAATTTTACTTAAAATTAAAGCCATCAAAGGGCAGGAAATCAAGATCAAAATCCAGATTCAAGAAGATTAGAGATTATTCTAACAAAGGTAGAGTGAAGATTGAAGAGTTGAATCATAAGAGAATGAATTTTCTAGTTCTTTGCTCTTCTTTAACTTTTGTTGTATTTATTTTTATAGTTATGGTTTGATTTCTTTGGATCTAGATAAGATGAACCTTAGACTTATGTTTTCATGATTTATGCTTTAATTTAATGAAAGACTAGATTCTCTTAAGTTTATTCATGGTTGTCATTTCTGTGTGGATTGAGATTTTACTAGTGATTTTATTCTATTATTTGATTTCATATATTTAGATTAAGAAATAACATATATGAATAGGTCATAGCATGAATAAGAGGGAATTAATTATATATAAGCTTTAATAATTTTCCTCGAGTTAGATTCGAACCTAACCAAAATAATAGAACCATAGATTAAGGTAATTATAATTCAGAAGAGAATATAATTAATCAACTAAAAGGATAGGAATTACATTACTTAAGAAATATTATAATTTAATTAAGGGGTTCTACAGTCTGAGAAATCTAGGTTAGGCATTGAATCAGGATAAAGTATTAAACACATCAGGGTTTTCAGGGGATACCTCATCTAGGTATTAATCTCATTGATTGTTATTTCATCGAGTAAACTACTTAGGTTTAGTTTGTGATCTTGGGTTAGTTCTCAATTATAGTTTAATTAGAAATGGAATTAAATTAATTATTGATTTTGTTAGATTAGATTATTAAACGATGGTTGGGAATGATACTCAACTCACTAATATACTATATAAATAATAAGTGAACTTGCCTAGAGTAGTGAAATATAGGAGTAGGTTGTTTTAGAGATTTAAAATTTTGTGTACACACCAAGACGTTTGTGATAGTTGCCAATACTCAAGTAACATCTCCTATAGTGATGAGATACCCTAAACTAGTATTACTGTTTCTAAAGTGTTTGATGTGTTGGGAATTGATTTTGTAGCCCCATTTCATGTATCTTTTGACAATAAATATATTCTAATAGTTATCAATTATGTCTTTAAATGAGTGGAAGCACAAGCTTTGACCACTAATGATGCTAGGGTTTGTCAAATTCCCTCAAGAAAGTTTTTACATGGTTTGGAGCATCTAGAGCCATTATAAATGAAAGGGTATTGGTTACATCCATTTTTTGTAAATAATAATTTGAAAAGGTTCTTAAATAATTTTATGTAACATATAAAGTAGCTTCCTCATATCACCCTTAAACCAACGTTCAGGAAGAAGTTACAAATAGAGAATTAAAGAGGATACTAGAACGGACTATTAAGAACTCTAGAAATGATTGATCTATAAAGCTAAATGATACATAATTGGCTTAAAAGGGTTGCCTATAAATCACCAATATCCACCACATCCTATAAGCTAGTTCATTAAAAATCTTGTCATTTGCGGGTAGAGTTTGAGCATAAAGCTTGTTAGGCTATCAAGTACATTAACTATAACTTAGAACACATAAGGGACAAGTGTTTACTTTAGTTAAATGAACTTGATAAATGACATAAAGAAGCTTATGAGAACTTTAGGATCTACAAATAGAAGGTGAAAAGGTGGCAAGATCATAATACTAATAATACCAAGGAGTTTAAACTAAGGGACCAAGTTTTCATTTTTAATTCAAGATTTCATTTATTTCTATGCAATACTAGATGTTCAATCCGTTTATTGTTAACAAAGTTTTTCCTTATGATGTTATAGAATTTAATATCAAGAGAAGAGAATATTAAAAGTTAATGGACATCGGATCAAGTGATACCTGAGTGGTGATTTTCATGAACAAAAAGGGGAGATCTATGCTCTCTACAATCCAGATAAAGATTAAATTCCATTGAGTTCATCAAGATAATGACGTTAATCTAGTGCTTTGTTAGGAGGCAACCTAACATTCTCTTTATCTTCTTGAATACTTATATTTTTTTCTTTTAGCTTTGCTTTACATTTTAGGGTTACACTATAATATGTTTTCATTTGTTTGAACTTACATTTGTTTTTTGAAATTTGTGTTTCATGGGAAGTTTATTAATTTATTTTGCTAACTTATGTCCATATATGCATAATCTTATCAATATTTTCACTTGGGGGGTTTTAGAACATAATTTTATTTAAAATTTTTCTAATTTGTAAAAATAGATAGAAATTTTCATAACTAAGGTCACTATCATTGCCTTGTCCTTGAATTTGGGATTAATTTTTCCAAGACATAGTGTAGCCTAGATTGCAGCTGTGATCCAAGCCATGATTTTAGACTAAACATTTCAATTTTCCAATATCTTTCATGGTTATGACCTATGTCATGATTTTGGTCCAAGAATCACTCGTCCTCAAGTGCATTTCACGCCCTGAGTCAATGAAACCTATCTTGTCGTTTATTCTTCACTCAAAACCCTAACCCCTCATATCTTTATTCATCTTTATTTCAAACCTCTCCCTTTCTCTCATCCACACAATCATTAAAACCTAGCTAGATTGATTTCTTTGTGCCAAAATAAGGTTTTTTAATCAATTTATAAGGTACTCACTATATTCTTCTATTAATTACTTATAAATTTGAGGATTATGATTTGGTTAGGTTTGGCTAATTATTGTGGATCATAAGTTTAATTTTTTGGGATTATGCACTTAACTTTGAGTTATTTCTTAATGTATTATGTTGTGGACTACGGATTACTACATATTTCTCATTACCCATTTATCCACCCAATTATTAAAACCCAGATAGATTTATTTCTTTGTTCCAAAATAAGGTTTTTTAATCAATTTATAAGGTACTCATTGTACTATTCTATCAATTACTTATAAATTTGTGGATTTTTTATCTAGTTAGGGTCGAATGAGAGTTGTGGATCATAAGTTTAATTTTTTAGGATTATGCACTTAGCTTTGAGTTATTTCTTAATGTATTATATTCTGGACTATCGATTACTCCCTATTTCTTATTACTCATTCACTTAATTTCTTCATCTTTCATTCAAATCTCTCCCTTTCTCGTATCCACTCAATCATCAAAACCTAGCTAGATCAATTTCTTTGTGTCAAAATAAGGTTTTTTAATCAATTTACAAGGTACTTATTGTACTCTTATATCAATTACATATAATTTAGGGAATTTTGATCTAGTTAGGGATTGGCGGAGAGTTATGGACCATAAGTTCAATTTTTTAGGATTATTCCCTTAGTTTTGAGATATTTCTTAATGTATTATGTTTTGGACTATGGATTACACCTATTTCTTATTACTCTTTCACTTAATTTCTTCATCTTTCTTTTAGATCTCTCCCTTTCTCTCATCCACCCAATCATTAAAACCTAGCTATCAATTTCTTTGTGCCAAAATAAGGTTTTTAATCAATTTACAAGGTACTCATTGTACTCTTCAATTACTTATAAATTTGGGGATTTTAATCTAGTTAGGGACTGGCTAAGAGTTACAGATAATAAGTTCAATTGTTTGGGATGATGCACTTAACTTTTATTTATTTCTTGATGGATTATGTTATGGACTATGGATTACTCCCTATTCCTTATTACTCATTCACTTAATCTCTTCATCTTTCTTCCAAATCTCTACCTTTCTCTCATCCACCTAATCATTAAAACCTAGTGAGATCGATTTCTTTGTGCCAAAATAAGGTTTTTAATCAATTTATAAGGTACTTACAGTACTCTTCTATCAATTACTTATAAATTTATGGATTTTTATCTAATTAGGGATTAGATGAGATTACTAATCATAACTTTAACTTTTTGGGATTCTACCCTTAGCTTTAAGTTATTTCTAGATGTATTATATTATGGAATATGGATTACTCCCTATTTCTTATTACTCACTCACTTAACCTTGGATTTGGATGATTCTTCACATAGGCATTGTGATTATATGAGATTTATAATATGTTCTTGCCCTATTCATGCTCTTTGCTGCATCACTTGAATTGATTGCTATTCTTTGATGATTTGGGCACATAGTAAACTCTTGTTCACACCTAAGATTACATAGAAGATCATCTTGAATCAATTTTTGGTCATATCATTCATTTATCGCGTTATGAAATTATATGAAATTGCTACACAATGTCTATTGCATCCTTAAGGATATCATATTTCTTTTTGACTTAGGACTACTACTTTCATTAATGCATGGTGATAACTTATGTGTTACTTGTGATTTATGGGCACTATATGAACCCTTAATTTGATGACATTAATCCTTACATCACTTGAGTACAGAGTTTTATTTTGAGTTGAAACTAATCACTTTTCATTTTACTTAAGTGATGTATTCAGCATGTTCTACTTATGCATTGGTACCTTGTTTTAGATGGGTAATAATTATGGATGTTTATATGGTTACCATTGCATGCCATTTATTTTGATTATATTATTTGTGTTATAATTTAACATTAGTGTTAGCATTACTTAAATTGCATAAGATTTGCGCACAATGGGTATATCGAATCACACCACTTACCCTTAGGTTTTTTTTCTTTTAGAAAAATCCCAAAAATCAAAGAAGTTTCCCATAAGAGGCATGAGAGCGAGCCTTCAACATCTAGGAGAAATAAACTTGCCACTTCACCTTCACCCATTTTAGGAAGGCAGATCATCAACATAAGTACAGCTTTCTCAAGATGATACTTAAAGAGCCTAATATGAGCCTTTGGTTTTAAGGGTTTAAAGGCTTTAAGTGTTGCCCATGCAATTAAAAGTTACATAAAAACTTATGGGTAAAAACAAATTTTTTGATATAAAGAAGATTTGGGTCCTCTAACTTGCTTTGGGAGTTTTTAGTGCCTTTTAGCTTTCAAAAGTATTATGAGGAGATAGACAATGAGGATGTGGTGTAATTTCATTTGTGTGGAAAGCACTTCTCTATATCTTGTTGGAATTTTAGTGTTGCATTATATGTAATCATTGAAGAGAAGAAAAACCTACCAGAGATAAGACCATATCATATGGCTTTTAATACCAATAATGAAGTCTCTACCATTAGATGTTAAGTTGGTAGTGATTCTTTTAAGATCTTGGTAGTTAGTAGGAGACATGAGAGCTTAAGAGCGATTAGTCAAAGTGACTTATTCGATTTATAGGCCATGGTGAATAGATAGAGATCTAATATTGGTAGTGTTTTAGCAGTAAATTTTAGTCACCTAAGTAATAAGACTAGGAGATCTCTCATTGGATCCTTTTATATCACAAGATTGGCCAACAATTTGGGAGTTATAGAGGCAAGTATATGTTCTAGGGGGTGGCTAATCTATATGAAGCCATTAGATGGAAATTTATAGATAAAGATGGGATTGGCAAGAAAGATTAACAATTGCTTCGTGTTTTAAAAGCACAAAGGACTAGCCACCAACTCCAACCCAACACCAAAATAGAGATTAGGCCATAGAGGAGGAGGATACTAATATAGGGACTATTGAAGAAGAATCATCAATGGCAGTGAGGATTGATTGAATCACTAATCGCGCAGATGCTCTGTTTATGTAACTCACGAAGTTTATGTTAGGATTTTAAACTAATCAAATTACTACATTTGCAATGTCAAAATCAACCTTTACCAAACGATATCTAAAGACTATATATGGACAAAACTAATTTTCTCTTTTCTTTTCTTTTCTTTCTTTTTAATTAGTATACTTTATTTAATTTTCATTTCAATATTGCTATGTTTTAAACATTTTCATTATTTAGGATTTCTCTCATTTTCAATTTTTTTCATTTTTCATTTTTTATCACTCTTAGTCTAGTTATTTAAATTGCATATACTTGACACTGATATTTAGTAATGTAAAGGATTTGAATTTTTCATCTATATTCCTTTACAATTATATGGAATTAAATAGCTCTCACCACTACCTACTTATGGACTTCAAATTTCAAGAGAGTAATAATTCTCTTTTCTACCTACCTATTATTCTTTTCTATTGCTTTTTATGCTTGAAAGTGAGGACAATCTAAAACATGGGGATGTGAATAGAATATTTGTTAACACACACTTGAATTGATATAAGTGAGAGAGTGATTATTTTAAATATCTTATTTAGAATAATTTTCATGATTAGTTGATTATTAGTTGGTGTATATTAATGCAATTGATGTAGTTGGCATAGCTGATATTAAATAACCCTTAAATGGCTTCTAACTTTTATTTTTATTTTTATGTTAATTGCATGTATTTAGTGAACTTTATATGCAATATTAGGTTTTTAAGGATATTTTATGTGGAATTTTATACATATTTAGAATAAGATGTTTATTTAAATAAATTTAATTGTTTAATACATTTTTAAAAGTAATAGGTGTGTGTGTGTGTGTGTGTGTGAGAGAGAGAGAGAGAGAAAGCATAAAATTTTCACTTCTCTAGTTTTACACTAATAAAAAGCTCAAAGTTAAAGAATGATAGTAGTAGCCATTTAAGAAAATGATCTAGCTGAACAACTAAGGTATTCATGACATGGTATTTACCTTCAAATAAAAAGTTTAGGTGACATCTTAAGCAAGCCTCTAATGCTCTCAAATTGATTGATTAAGGCAAGATGAGGGTGTAAAACGCACTTGCCAAAATACCATTGAATGAAGTTATATATGAATTTGTATAAATGTAATTAGATGCCTAATATCGTGAATAGGGTTGATATGACTAACTAAGTGATTGTATGTGAGTTGAGTCGAGTTGTACTTATTATTGAGTCATGAGATATTAACTGTGTTTAATTTCACTATTTTGTGTTCTAATTCCCAATTAATTTTCAATCGCCTTTGGAATTATCTAAAGGAGTACCTAAGTAGTTGCTTGAAGACAAGAAATAGTTTAAGTGTAAGGGTATTTGATAGTTTAATTTAAACATATTTTTAGATTGATTTTGATCTTTTAAAGCTTATGTTTGAGGGTATTCCATATGATTTTATGCTTAAATGTGTTAATCCTTTGATTTGATATTGCTCATATAGAATTTTGTAAAAATGGTTTTTTTTCTAAGCCTTGGATATTGATTAAAGTCGTGGAAGGATTTAGACAATTCATGATATCTAAAATCAAAAGAAAGATGGCATCACAATGTAAATCATGGCCTAGGTCATTATGACCTAGGCTGTGATCTTCCCAAGCAAAGTAGAAGAATCAACTAAAGATAGTGTAAATCATAACTATGACTCGGTTTATGATTTGGCATACATATATTGATAGGGATGAATCATGTTAAGTTTTGATATGTAATTTCATATGGATTCATCCTCATTTTTAATGTAAAAATGCCTCATTTGAGTCCATTTTGAGTTTGAATGTAGGTTTAATTAATGAATACAAGTTACATTTGAATAGACCAAGTTTGGGTAAGAATTGAAGCAAAATTGGATTGAACACTTGCATCTCAAGCCATTAATGATAGTTAAAGCTTCTAATAGACGACGTTTTTAATAATTCCAAAATTATCGTTAAGGTCCTGAATGCAGATCCTTCAATAGTGGTTTATCAAAACACCATTGATCGACTGTTATCCACTATTTTATGCACTGTAAATGACAAAAAAAAAAGAGTAAAGGTGACTTTTACCAATCCTTGTCTTTACCCAAATTAGAGAGGATGTAAAAGGGGTCTAAAAATACATATAGGAACATATTTGATCCTCCTAGATCCTCCATCTATTTTCCATTGATTTCTTTCATGTTCTTAGGGTTGTTTATGTTTAATCTATTTAGTTCAGTTGATTTGGGTTTAGTTAAGCTTTATTTATAGTTGTTTTAATGGTTTCATAGTTGTAATCACATTTTTATATATCACATTACTCTTATTTTTTATTTTGGATAATTATTATTGCTTAAACATTTGAATATTGTTGATTAATACTTGAATATTTTATTTTTCCAATGTGCTTTGATTATTACAATAAGATTTCATTAGTTGTACATCTATTTTCATTTGGTTTTAATACGTGTGGCTAATTATTTAAGGGTTAGAAGGTATTAAAGAGATGATGAGAAGTTGACTGTGAGAATAAAAATAAGTTTTCATTAATATTGTCTTTTTATGCTTAGATTGAATTGAAACATTAAATTAAGCCCAGGAATTAGTTCTTTATAGATTTGAACACTCTATTGATAATTTTTAATTTGAACGCTAGGTTTAGCTTTTGATAAGTAATTGACATTAGTAAATTCTGACAGTAGTTATAGATTAATTGGTTTTATGAGTAAAACTTAGTCAATTACTCTAAAATTTTAATTATCTAAGTTACACCATTAACTTAGTGCTTAATGCTATTGCACCATTAAATCTAGAGAGTTTGTTTTAGGTTACTATATAGTTGGGAGTATTTTTAAAGCTTGTTGAATTTACCTATTCTATGAGGAACTTAGGATGCAAGAGCTTGTTTGTATCTATAGGCTAACATCTTAAGTAGAACAAAATTTATTTATTTTCAATGATCAATTGGCTTTCTTGAAATCCCAATGATATCTTCTTACCACTTCATTAGTATCACTATTTGTTTCGTTATATTTAGCATTGTTGTTTATTTATCTTCATTTCTTTAGTTATATTTTTTATTATTTCACTTCCTTCACAGTAGGAGTTTTTTATTTTCTTTTCACAATATTAGAGATAACATTTGCATTTTAGCTCTCTGTAGATCGACCCTAACTTATCCTACTACACAGTTAGAAGGTAGTTTGCAATGATCTCTCAAATTTGTTACACTATTATTGGGGAGCTGGCGTAGTGTTTTGTTATTTCTTGTGTTGCTTTTATTTTTTTACCTTCTTTTTTTTTGTTTTTACTAACCTTCATCAGTTTACATTATTTTTTGCATGTCTTATAGTCCTTTGAGACACTCAAGATTGCAAAGATTTGCTGCGAAGAATAAAGGTTTACTTCTTTCTTTTTTTTAACCCTTTTTCACTTTCTCTATTGTAGGTCATATGAAGTTATAACATCTTGAGAGAACTTGATAAATTAACCTTTCTGATACTGAAAGTTCATCTTTATATAAAGAAGAAGTTGAAGAGAATTTAATGGAGTCTATAGAAGAAGTATAAGCGAATATAAATCCACATTAACGCACTCTAAAGGAGCGTGTAATTCCAACTTTTAACCTTAACTTCATTTGCATAAATAATCCAAATGATGAGGTTGAGGTTGAGATTAAACCTAGAGAAATTCATATTTTGCCTACGTTTACAAGTTTTTGAGATACCAACTTACTAGGCTTAGTTTACATCACAGATCTAAGCAAGTTCCTCAAGGAGTTTCATATTGCATGTTTAGGCATGAAGACAGTTGGAGCCACTATAAATCAATAAAAGTTAAAGGAATTCCCTTTTGCCCTAGCAGATGTAGCCAAAGAGTGGCTATATGACTTACCATTTGGATTGGTTATCATATGAGAGAAAATGCAACAAGCCTTCTTGGAGAAGTAGTTTCCTACCTCGCTAGTAACCACCGTTCAGAAGGAGATCTGTGGCATTAGGCAAGACACAAAATAGTCATTTCATAATTATTGGGAGCACTTCAAAAAACTTTTCAATAGCTTCCAAAAACATTAGATACGTGAACAACTTTTGATTCAATATTTTCTTTAGGGTTTGATGCCTTTTAACAGGAACATGATTGATGTTGTCAGTGGTGGCACTTTGGTAAATAAAATGTTAGAGGATGAAAAGAACTTAATTGTGTCGATGACAACCAATTTACAATACTAAGGCAATAGAAACAATCTTTTATCCTTTACAATGCAAGTTAAGGACCATTTCAAAGTTAGAGCAACAGGTGGACAATTTGACTTCTTTAGTGGAGCAAGCAGTAATGGGTAGGGCCAGCGAAGGTATGTGGTATTTATACACTTTTTAGTCATTCTACTAATGCTTTTCATTCTGTACAAGATAAATAACAAGTTAATGTTATTGGCATATTCCAAGGCCAATAATTTAGATATGATCCTTCTGATTCCACCTACAATCTAAGGTAGAAGGATCATTCCAACTTTAGGTATAAAAACCCTAACAAGGAAGAAGCTCTAATGCGAGGCCCCCACCTTTTAAAAGTAACAAGGGTTCAACTTTCCACTGAGAGTTCACTAAGGACCATAATAGTTAACCTCCACCTCTATAGCCACCACAAAAAGTTGGAGGTATGTCCTTAGAAGAAATAGTAAAGAGCTAAACTACTAACACTTTTCAATTTCAGTAGGAAGCGAGGAGTGGGCTAAAGAATTTGGAGAATCACGTGAGTTAGCTAGTAAATGCAGTAAAAAAGCTACATGATCAGAGTTCTACAAGACTCTTCAACTGACCTTAGAGGAAACCTAGAGAGGATGCATTGCTGCATTTATTTAGTATCACTAATTTAGCTCAAATAAAACAATCAATTATCATGAGGATCAAATTCAATACCAAACCACTTCACGACAATATACCGATCACAAGTAATAAAGTGTATCACATTTAAGAGTTCAGAATATCAAAGCCACAAAGAAATGATTTATATGACTACTAAGGCAATTAGATTACAATTATCTAAAGACCTCAAGACTTGAAAATAAGGGATTAATTAAACTAAAAACACCTAAAAATTTTCCAAATTTGAAATTAAACTCCAAATTGTCTAAGGATTACCAATTGATTAATTTGCTAAGGATTGGGCCTAAATGACTTAAGGAAGTTATGAAATGGATTGGAATTTCTAATCTAGGGCCTTCACTAAATCAAGACAAAGCTATGGTCAAGTCATTCCTTTTTCTTATTGTTTGCTCCACTTATAAATCAATAGGAAATAGGCTTAAAGTTCAAGAAGTTTCTAACTCTAAAAACCTTATTAAAGATTAGTACCCTCATGATCAACTAATCAATGGTCATGTATTGATTAAAATCATGATGTTTATGGATTTTTCCAATGCATTAACTGATTGGTCCTCTACTTAATCATCTAAGTTCATATCTTAAGTGATCAAGATAAGATATTCTTTAAGATCAAGCATAAACAAAGAGTATCATCCAATCATGGGTTATACACTCACTTAAGACATTCAAGAACATGTCCCTAGCTATAATTCAACTCAAAACATCATAAATAAACAAGAAATTTTGGATTGAATAAAAATATCTGATGAGCTCGTCGCAAGCTATCAAATAATAAATTCCTAACTATCCAAACTATGCAGTAATGGTGAGCTAGGGTCGAACCACAGAGAG
>JAOXYD010087939.1:0-12105 GCA_028565735.1 Pinacopodium congolense
TATATAAATTATAAGGAAAAAATTAAATAAAATAATGGGCTTGAACTTAATTTTAAAAATTAAGTTTCCTACATATCATCAATTCTAGAGTCGAGAGGAATCAAAACCCTCGTAGTTCTCTTACCTTTTTTTAGAGAGTTACTCACCTGCAACGTCGTTGGATCCGTATGTACTTCTGGTTGTGTCCGTCTCAAAATCATATAATTGCGAAGCATCTGGTTTCGTCAACTCTTGTTGTCGTCGTTCTACTTTCATCCAATAATCAAGACAATCTTGCGCTTCCAAAGATTCCGAAGTCATTTAATATGTATAATCATATACAATATCTTTACCTGCACTAAAAGCTTACTCTACTGCAACCGTTGAAATTGGAAAAGCAAATATGTCTTTTACAATGGCCGGCATCACTAAAAACTACTCATAATGATCCTTCCGCCATTGCATTATTAGAAATATAGAATCTGTAAATCCTTCAAACTCAAAAGAAGTTGTTAAATACGTATCAAATTCCAAGTTAAAATTTGACATAACCCCTCTTGGTCTTTTTTATCATTGCAAAATTAATAAATTACATATAAAATATTTACTAGTATCAATTATTGTTAGTGTAGGAGTTTGAAAAGTTGAAGAAGTGGCACCAATATTATTGCTATATTCAACAACTAAATCTTGAATATTTTTCCTAACTTCATAAATAATAAATGAAACAAGTTGAGAAACATTAAAAAACATTTCAAAATATGGATTCATATTTTCATAATAGAAATATAATAAATTTTGTAAGCATTCAATTTTAATGTTTAGATTAAAAACATATGCAATTAAATTAAGTTATGATATTTGTTTAAAATATTTTAACCATTTTTTAAACATTACCATAACACAAGTATATAATTCTAAATCATTAAAATATTCTTGCAGTATATAAGATATATTTACACATTTCATTACTAATAAATGTTTAGTAGGATAATATACACCTGACAAAATATTAGTAGCATTATTAAAAGTTTACAAAAGTTGTATAATTTTTTCACATATAAATCATTGTTGTGGTAATAAAATTATGTTTGAAACACAACTTTAAAAAATATACATAGAAGATCTTTGTAATGTAAACATTCATTTTATAAATCATAAGTTGAATTCCAACGATTTGGAATATCGTGTGGAAAATGCTTTGGCCTCATATTATTATTTTTAAGAAATCTTCCCCATTTTTTCTTAAATTTGGTCGTACCTACAAAAAAGAAATTGTAGATTTAATAAACAATAAATAAATGTCCGAACATTTTATACTATCTTGAACACATAAATTAATCATATGACATGCACATCTAATATAAAAAAATTTTTCACCAAATGAAGGACGACACAAATTTTTAAGTTTATTAATTGCAACCGTATTTGCAGTTGCATTATCGATAGAAATTGAAAAATTTTTATGGATCAAACTATACTCTTCTAGGATCATATTCATAATTCTCCATAAATTTTCAGCACTATGTGATTCATCAAAAACTTTATATGCAATTATTCTTTTTTGTAAATTCCATTTATCATCAACCCAATGACATGTTACATCTAAATATGAATGTATTTGTCAATGATCACTCCAAATATCACAATATAAAGAAACACGACCTTTAAAATTATGAAAAAAAATTTGCAATGCAACTTTGCCTTGTTTATAAAGTTTCTTAATTGTTCGTGTTAAAGTAGTTCGTGGAATTCTTTTTACAGAAGGATTTAATGCATTTTGACAATAAGTTACAAAATTTAATTTTTCACCAAAACTAAATGAAAGGTATTTAACTGAAACTAATTTTGCTAATTCTTCACAATTTTTATTATCATTATATTGAAATAAAGAAGTGGGATTAGGAGAAGTATATCCAGTCATTTGTGTTTGAAATTTTGAGATACCTGCCTCCGTGGGATGTTTAGCTTTCAAATGGTTTCGGAGAGTTCCATATCCTCCTCCACTCTTTCATTTGAATCCATGTCCACAATGGATACAGATCTCGTTGAATATTTTTTCTTCTCCAATTGCAATCTTTTTGTAATGCTTCTCAAATATATTCGATTTAATCGGAGGTTTTCGTGCTTTTGGTATAAGATTGGGTTGTTGACTTTCTTATACATTGTCATGTTCTTTATTGTCATCAACCTCCACATCAATAGGTGGAAATTGTATATCATTGGTGCCGAGCAAAAAATTTGATTCATATTAACCTTGTTCCTCCACTTGTTTTCCTTTACTCTTTATTCTTAAGGAAGATATTTTTGTAGTAATGGAGTTGAAAATAATAATAAAAAATAATAGATGTAGTAATAATAATAATAGTAATAATAATAATAATAATAACATAAATTAATGAAAAATTGTGAATTGTAGATAGAATATGTTACTTGAGAGAGAAAGAGAGAGGATGTAATTGTTGTAAAAGAAATTGTGTTCATATAAAAATGTATTTCACACAAAGTTACATATATTTTTTAAAATAATTTTTTAATATAAAGTTAAAATTTTTTAATTTTTTAAAATATATATTTTTAATTAATTGATCGGCAGTTTCTAACTGCGAATAAACTACCGGTTTAATAGCCGATTCATGGTTTTTAAATTAGTCTAACTGTAACTAAAACTATTAGTAATTGTTCCAGTTATAGTTTGGAACTGTTGATCATGGTTACAGTTTCTGAACCATAATCGTCGATTATTAAACCAGCAGTTAGCAGGTTAGAAACCTAACCATGGTTAAGGCTAGATAAATCCTTAACTTCTTCTATGGTAGCTATAATATGGTTGTTGGGATAGATATGGCATTAAGAAGGGGGTGAATTAGTATATAAAAATTCTTTCACACAAATGCGGAAGCTTAAACAGATTTATCTAAAACAAACAATCAGATAATATAGATGCAAAATAAAGGTAAAGAGAGAAGATAGAACACATCATGATTTATCCTTTTTCAGGGCTATCCTCTTGCTCTTAATCCAGTCCCTAACACCACTATTGAGTTTTCATTCTTATAACAACTTGAAGATAACAATGTCATAAATACAGTCCTTTTTCATAAGCTAAAGGAAAACCTTTCACTCGTTTCTTTTTCTTAGTCTCAAGAATAACCTCTCAACCACTAGATACAATTGAAAAATACTTCACTTCATTTCACTTGATAATCACAAGAGATTATGAATGAATGTACAGACAATGTTTGATCATCTCACTCAAAAACACACACACAACAAAATGCTTAATAAAAGACTTTCAAGTAATCAAATTTAAAATAAAAACTTTGTAAGACTCAAAACAATATATTTGCACAAACTTTCTGTATTTTCCAACACTTCTTTATAAACATAAAAAACACATATTTATACTAATAATTTCTGATAAATCCGTTGGAAAATAGTAATATTACTATTTGTCCAATGGAAAAAACATATTAATGCAATTAACCGTTGTACAACAATACAATCTCTTGTGCAATCTAGAAGCTTCACAAAATTTAGTCGACCGATCTCATGGTTCGATCGATCGATAGGTCTTATACACTATGCTTCAATCAACCGATAAACTATTGTGAATTATTAAATAGACAGAATAAAATTATTCGGTCGATTGACCTCAGGACCATACTCAGTTAAATAATTCTTGAAACATTTCTGTATAGTAAATGAAATTTTCGAATCTTAATACCTTTAACAATTGATTTATATTTTCTTAATTAATTTAATCAAGTATCAAGAGATCATTAAAACTCATTCATACACATACAACCTCTTGATTATGCTCCTATATGCATTTTCTAAAATATATATGCATGAACAGTTAAAGATGAACCTCTTGAAAATATCAAAATAAAAGCAAGCAAAATTTACACTAAACAAACTAAAATAAAACTTACTTTTAAAAAATTATTCTAAACTTCTTCTTCAAACTTTTGGTCGACCGAATATCGGTTGACTGAAGAGTTCATTCGGTCGACCGATAGTCAGTTGATCGAAGAGCACATTATGGTCGGTCAACTGAATTAAGCATTTGATCGACCGACCAGCATTCGGTTGACCGAACTAATGTTCGATCGATCGTAGGGTCAAATACGCAAAAAAAAAAATCAAACCAAAACAATATTAATTTATACAAAATCTAATGCACATTTCTTAAATGATTGGTACCTTTAAAAATGACACCATATTTTTATTCATTTCCTTGGTTTAACAATGGTTAAATTTTTTAGTCAAATTTTAAAGTCAAACTCTCAAAAATTTTGTAATAATCATCTCATCTGAAATTTTCTCATTATAGGAGCACATTTGATTGACTATTGCCATTACTCTTAAAAGAAAATTAGCAATCAATTCACCATTCTTCATAACCAAGGTTTCAAAGTCACATCTTTGTGATTGCAATTTCACTACTACGGCCTTTAAATCACCTTAAAACCCCTTTTACAAAATCAGTCATTCTTGCTTTGATGTGGTTGTCATTGTAATTCATGAGAACATAGTCCTATGTAGTGTTTGCTGGAGAAAACAAGGCTTTGGTATCCCTTTTCTTGTTTTTTCTAAGCCTTTCCTCTTCTTCTTTGTTAGGTTTTACTATATCAACAAACCCAAACTCTTCTTCTTCTTCGTTGGGTTCTAGTATATCAACAAACCCAAACTCCAATAAATCCCATAGATCCTATGACCTGAGCAATGTCTTCACTTTGATGCTCCACCACTCATATTTTTCACCATTGAAAATTGATATATGTGGTTAAAAGGAAGAAAAACTAGTTATTATTGCCATTCTCATAAGTCAAAACACTCACTCTTTGGCTTTCCTTAGTCAGTTATGAGTATTTAACTCAATACTCAATGGTCCCAACCCCCATGTTTAACTCAATTGCCTAAAGAATCAAAGAGTGCTTTGATACCAAAATTGTAGGAAAAGAAGTAAAGAAAAATATATAAAAGAAGAAATAGAGATAAAGCTTCCAGATTTCTATTATTATATTATTGAGTAAACTTAAAAGTAATTGTGATATGCCTAGATATATATATATATATATATATGCTTGCAAAAAATTGAAAAAATAGAACCTTAGGATCACTCCTTCACTATCAGAAGTCTACTACTTGACTAGAGTCTTATTAGCAACAAAATGCATTACCCGATTAACTAAAATAAAATAATCTTTTAACTAAAAGACCTTATCAACCTTTGAATCATATCTCAACATAAAATACATAACTTATAAATCTTTCATAACACCTAAAAGTGGATCACCCTAAATTAAACAACATAACCAAATCTAATTCAGCCAAGTTTGGACAATAAAAAGCATCAGATGATTTCTTGGACAAGCCTATATGCTAATAATTTCAAATTTTGAATCAATATTAGGTAGCTAAGGACAATGCTGGAAACACCAAAGTGATATGCTTATCAGAAACGGGACTAGAGACATGTTTGAATCAGTACCTGATAATAAATATATTACACTCTTCACTATACAATTACCTTTGCCTTCACATTATAAAGGAATCCACCTGAGTACAATGTTGGTTATGCTAAAGAGCGACATGCCTACTAAAAATGAGACTAAAAACGTATTTGACTTGGTCAGGAGTTCAATTTAGTGGTATTTCATCTTTTAAAGTGCATAACTAAAAATCGAATACTAGTATGAAATTTTACACTACATTTCTTGGCTTTTTGTCCTTTTTAATACATACCCAAAATTTGATTTTGAGCCTCTATTCTTTCACTACACTTTTTTAGTGTGGACATGGTGAAGGCACTTGCCAATCTAGATCTAGAACTACCCTAATTTTAATTTTAAGCCTACATTCCTCCATTATACTTCTTCAGTGTGGACATAGAGTTGGTACTCTCTAGTCCAAATCGAGAAGGATGATTACTCTCGGTGTTTGATGTGCACAAAGGGTTTACAAATTTCCAACTTTGCTTTTTTATTTTTTTTAACCTTTACATTTGAAATATTATTAAAATCTTAAGGCCTAATTTCTATTAATTTATGTTTCTATTATTCTTTTTTTTAACAAAGAAACGAAGAAAGAAAATATGTTGATTGTATTCTATTTAATTTTTCTATTTACAAAATCTAAAAAAATAAAAATAAAAAACAAGAAAATTCTATTTCTCAAAGTTTTAAAAATAGGTTTTATAAACATATTTTTCTACATTGAATAATTAATATAATCTATTAACTAATATGTATTTTTAACGTTTATAAGAGTGTTTTGGTCTACAAATTTGAATTTATTTCATATTTAGTTGTCATCATTAAATTAGTTTTTATCATAAATTTCAACTAAATAGGTTTTTGTTTTCAAATTTTTATTACAAATATCAACCAAACATATTTTTGTTTTTCTTTATAAGAAAAATAGAAACATAAAAATAAGAAATAGAAATTAAAAATTGCAATAAAAAAACTGAAGTGATACTAAATAGTCCTTTAGTGATTCAATAAAGGCCACTGGGGGGCTAAAAATAAAGGGTTATATAGTATTTCCCTTCCTTTAACTATAAAGCCTTCCTCACAAAACTACTATCTCCTTATAGAACTTATTCTGTAACCCGTTACTTTCATAAAACCATCATAGACTCCCACCTACAAAACCATTTTATAATCTCATTTCTCTTATAAAAACAATTTTCTTTTTTTAACTCTCTATTATAAATTATTTTATAAAATAAAAAGTAATTTATATTTCTTATTTCTTATTTTATTATTTACGTTGTTGTCCCCTATATAGAACTTAAGAGGGGGTGAATTAGGTGACTTTAAAAATTTTCTACATCTTAAATTATTTAAAAAATTCATCTATACAAAATGTAAAAGTTGAAACAAAATAATTAATTTAAATAATAATATAGCTTAGAATAAAATAAACTAAAAAAAGTAAAGAGGAAAGGAAAGAGAGATGCAAATTGATTTTTATAGTGGTTGGTGCGTAATCCATATCTACATCTACTCTTGAACACCTTGCTGCAAATTTCACTTTTCCTATCTTTTTCAACGGATGAAGATCAACCTGTTTTTACAACTAACCTCTTTTTTATAGGACAAAATTAACCCTTACAATTCCACTTTAACAACTTATTATCCTAAAATACACTTTAAAAATTTTCCATTCGATCATCCTAAAGTGTTTAGAGAGGATTCATAAACAAACTTAATAATGAATATGCTAAAACTACATAAAAACACACGTATAACACTCAAAAGAACACTCAAATATTTATACAACTCAATTTCATTCTTTTTAATGCTTCTTGATGTGTGATGCATATTGCAACACCTCTATTTATAGGGAAAAATCCTTTTAATAACCATTTATAATCATTAGAATACCTTAAAACTATTTAATACAAATTTTTCATTAGAACTAACATATTGAACTTAATTTCGAGCCCCATTAATCAACCACTAAGATGCACTAGGCAATCAAAATCACTGGTTAATTATTTTATCCCATTGGTCAACTAATCTTTGCTAAAACAACATACTGATTAATCACTATTAAACCCACTGGTCGACTATTCAACCACTAACTAGTCAACTAGTTCTTTCAAAAATTGATTTTTCACACACTTAATACATTTAAAAACATGCAAATAATCCTAAAACATATCCTAATATTTTAAAACACTTGTTTTTCATACACAAAACGTTCAAACAAGTTATTTCAAAGATGTTGGTATATCAAGAGGATTATTTAAAAAATATCTCACATATTTCTTCTTTATCATATAGCTTATAAGCACAACTTCTAAATATGTACGTTTATGAATGACTTTTAACTCTTAAACACTTTAAGATGAACAAAATAAGATTTACAATAAAGATAAACCTATTCAAACTTGATCTTCATCTCATACTTCATTTACTCTTCATCTTAATCTTTCATTTGATCTATACTTCAAGATGCAAAAGAAAATCCCTTCGACTTTAAATTGTATTCTTGCATCTCAACTTCATAACTTTTCAAAGAACCTTCAACGCAAATAATTCATCTGTACTAAATGTATTTTGTCATTATCAAAACCTAGGTATAACCTCCTTTAATTTAAAATTTTCTCTTTTTTTATGATGATAAAACTATGTAATATAAAAAAAACAAATCATATACAATATAGATCATTTTGCTTTCCATAATATAATATCACACAATTTCTTCTTCTTTTTGGAATCATTAAAAGGTTATTCATAAACTTAAAAATAAGTAATTTTTAAATCATGTACTTAATAAGCTAAGTTTCTTCATTATCATTTAAAATTTTCCAATACCACTTAATCTTTTGTAATACAATTTAAACTTTCTTAATACAACTAACTTTTGTCTCCCTTATATAATAACCAAAATAAAAAATAATCACAAGTTAATTGTAATCAAGAGTCAAAACTCATTTCCAAAATTAAAACACTCAAAACTCACCCTAAATTCATTAAAAAAAAGTCACAATCAACTAAAAAATCAAATTAGAAATTAAACATTTCCTAAAGAAAAGAAAACAAGCTCTCCCTAAATAAAAACAAATATTCTCACATTTTATTTTAAATAATATTATATAATTCTATCCCCATTTATCTATATATCATGTAATTATTACTCTCCTTTAATTTATATAATGACATTAGGGATGAAGCAATAAAAGCATAGAAGGGTTTTAAAAATAAAAAAACAATGTTTTAAAAATCATAAATAACATTCAAGTATCATCAAAAACATTTAAGTATCATTAACAACATTTAAGCATTATCATCATTCAAGATACCACTCCCCCTATATATATGTAAATAAGGTATTCTCTTCTAAAATTTCCAATTAAGTACATATCTCATTTTATTCTTCTCATTTGGATTAATAATGTACTTCATTAATTCATATGAGAGATACCATTTTTCACTCATTGAAGATGACCTTTGCCATAAATTATTGAATAAAACTTGTTTAGTATTGAGGATGTGCCCTTATTACTTCCTCACTTAATATCCACTTGATGTTTGACCTACAAAACAGAAGTTCAATGATTATTTTTACTATATATATATATATATATAAGAATTTAGGTCCTTAAAGGTTAGTTAGTTTTCTTCAACTCTTAACATATCATTACATTCTCTTTGATTATCATAGTGGAACCTTTCAATATGTCAAAATATACACAAAAAAGATAATCATAAGTGAATGTTGATGTGCCCTATATGTATGTCCATATACATTCTTAAGTGTTTTAAATAAGTCCTTATATTGTCACAGGACCTATGTGTATAGTATTAATATTGAGTCCCTATACTAGTATAGGCATTATATCTAACTTAAGGAGATGCATTTCTAAGTCTAGTCTTAGGATTATAATAATAGGATGAGTTTTTAGAGTTATGCACATAAATATGAGTCATGTCATTATATCTTACATAAGGCATGAATGAATAAGTTACATGCAAATGTTGTGCCTACTCTTGCTAAGGTGATTTTAAGCTATAGGCCTAGATTTAAAACTATATATGAATCCATGATATTTTCTTTGAGGTAATGACCTATAAGATGAGGCAATTTGTTTACATATTAACTTAGGTTTACATTTTTTAATTTTTTTTTAACAAAGGTAGCCTTACTACTTGATGGTGTATTTTCATGTATGTAACCTAGACTATATCTATCATTTAAAGCCTTTTATGCACCTAATATGGATTTTAATTTTTCTTTACTTTTAGTAAATTTATAAAAAATTCCTTAAGGCTTATAGCTTTACTTTTCAAGGATGCATTCTCATTTACCAATTTTTTTCATATTATCCTTATTTACATTATGTGATTCTAAGTCATGCTTTAGTTTCTCATTCTCTAATTGGCATGCCTCTAATAGTTTCAAGGTCTCATTATACTTAGTGGACAACTTCTTATTTTTCTTAGTTAATCATTCCAAGTATTCAAATAATTCATTGTATGAAAGATCACGATCATCATCACAACTATTATCATCATTATAAAGGTTTGATGAAGAAGGTATCTCATTATTATTTGGCAAGGTGATTAAGTATTTGATTTCCTCTATAGTCATCACATCTGTTTTCTATGATCTTTGTATTAATCTACACAACTTTCTCATCAATTCAAAGTTAGTATAGCTCTTATCAAGACTTTTAAGAGAATTAACAATATGAATAACGCTAGCATACATATTAAAAATTCATACATTATACTACATATGAAATTATTCAAATTTATGTATAAGCATGCTCATTTTGTTTTCTCTAACTTGAGTAATGACTTCATATGTAATTTCAAGTTTGTTCCATATATACCAATGGCCTTGTGGTACAATGGGAGAAGATGTTTAAGACATCCTTCTCTGTTATGGTTTTAATCCTATTAGAGACAGTAATTTAACTGTAAAAAAAGCTTTGTTCATATCTTTTGAGTAGTTTCACATGTGCATAGTCTATGAAATTTAATTCTTCCCAATGCACAAAATGAAAAATATAAATATAACTTTACTATTAAGGCTAGTAAATGTCTTATCCCTTTCATTCCACTCACTTTTACTCATTTGTATTTTATATTCTAAATTATCTATAGCTATTTTTAAATTGAAATATGAAGTCCATTCTCTATAGTTTCCCTAAAATTAGGTCATACAGATAAAAATAAGTGTTTTACCATAATTTTCCAATATCCAAGATTTTCACTATCAAAGTAACAGAGTCTAACTATGTTTTCACTAGCAAAAAGTGACATGACGAACTTTAGTCCATATATGATACCCAAAGTAAGGAGTGAATTGAGTAACTCTACAATTTTGCTAAGTCTTAGCCTATATGAAAAATTCACGCTATACAAAATGCAAAATTTTGAAACAAAATAATTAATTAATATACTAATAAAGATTGAATGAAAATAAACTTGATAAAAAAAGAGAAAAGGGAAGAGAGGTCCAAATCAATTTTTACATTGGAAATTTCAATATAAAAATTTACGTTCACTACCCAAAACCTTGTTGGAAATTTCACTATAACTATCTTCTGCAAAGGGTGAAGATCAACCCTTTTCCAACCTCCTTTTTTACGAGACAAAAATAACCCATGCAATTTTACTTTAGGAACCAACTACCTAAAATACACTTTAAATAATTGTCACTTGACTAACCCAAAGTATTTAGAAGGGTTCACAAACAAATTCAATGATGAATGCACTAAAACTTTATAAAAATACATCTAAAACACTCAAAAGATTACTCAAATATTTTGATATCTTAATTTAATGCTTTTAAATTCATAACACACACTCGAACACATCTATTTATAAGTGAAAATCTTCCTATTGGTCATTTATGACCATTGGAATACATTTAAAATAATTTAAAACAAAATTTTCCTATTGGAAATAGATGTTTTGATTGACCACACAAATGTATTGATAGACCAGTCTCTACTATGTCGACTAGTTCTTTTAAAAACTGGTTTTTCAGATACTTAATACATTTTAACACACAAACAACCCTAAAACATATCCTAACATTTTAAAACACTTGATTTTCATGCGTATAACCTTAATGCTAGTTTCCTAAAATATTTTGTTATATCAAGAAGATTATTGAAAAAAATTTCTGCAAATTTTCTCTTGATTATACAATCTATACACATGAATTCTAAATATGAATGTTTATGCATGACTTAAGCTGCAATTTATTTTGGCTTAAGAAGCAAATCTCTTGGAGTTTAACTTGTATTCTTGCAAATCGTCTTCTTATCTTTTCAAAGAGCTTTCAACAAAAATAATTTTTTGAACCAAGGTGGTTATAATTGTGTGTTTTGATGATGACAAAATATTATTATTACTAATGGTTAAGTCTGTGATGTTTATAAGATAGATTGATGTGTAAAGCGTAAGAGCATATTTGTAGAGTTAAGATAAAAGAACTCAAGCATTAGATGATCAAGAGCTTGAAGATCAAAGATCAAATGATAAAGCTCAAATGATGATCAAGCTTGAAGATCAAGATAAGATTGATGATCAAGAAAAGAAGATCAAGTTAGTTAGGCTTAGGAAAGGTCTTAAGTTGTAAGTCTTCTTGATC
>JAOXYD010087950.1:0-12105 GCA_028565735.1 Pinacopodium congolense
AAAAATGCAACAAATCAGAATTCAGCAACCACTAACTCTTCACAATTTAATTAGAAATATGTCTAATACAAAAAGTATGTATCTTGTAAAAATTATATATTATTTTTTAAAATTTTTATATGTTTAAATTAAATTGAAAATATTAAATTATAAGATACTTTTAAATAGTTAAAAATTACTCAATTGAAAATATAATTTTTACAATATCAATTGTAAAATCATTTCTAATTAAAAATATAATTGAAAATTATTCTATTTTAATAACTAAGTTTTCAATTTTTAAAAGGAATAAGTTATATATTTATTAACTAAACTTAGAAATTGTTGCACAATACTTCCTAATAAAATATTGATATATTAATCACTTGTTATTTTATAAGAAAAAAATAATTTGGACCTGAATTAAATAAATTTTAGAAGAGTAGTCACTCAATTGAAAGTTTAAAGGTTTCTCACTTAATTGAAAAATTTTCAAAAGATTGCTCACTTGATTGAAAAATTTTAAAGGTGAGGGTTTTTCCACATGGACACAAACGTGGCATGCCACGTCAGAATGGACTTAACAGAGGTAACATTTTTACCTTAAGCAAAAAATTGTTTAAAGGTTAATCACTCAATTGAAAATTTTAAACGTTGCTCACTTGAAAAAAATTGAAAATGTTGCTCACTTATATAACTATTATCCCTTTTATTTATGCATTTCAATACTTTTGTATCTAACTTCCACAATTTTGGTTAAAGTATCTTTATGATTATTATAAAGTTTTTATCTCCTAATTCATCCCCTTATTAGGTATCATATAGTACCAACAGTAAGAGAGAAAAAAAAGATTGATCTTTAAAATTGAAAAATAAGAATTAGAAGATTTGTTATTTTATTTTATAATTTTTTTCCATATGCTCGTTTCTTATATGATAGAGTTTTCAAACAAGGAAGGGATAATAGTTACACAGGTGAGCAACCTTTTCGAATTGTTTTATGCCACGTCAGTGACCACATGGTCATGCTCCAACCTTTAAAAATTTTCAATTCAGTGAACAATCTTTTAAAAAAATTTCAATTAAGAGAGTAACCTTCTAAAAATTTCAATTCAGCAAGTAACCTTCTAAAATTTATTCAATTCAAGTCAAAATTAAATTTTTTTATAAAAGTAACAAGTGATTAATACACCAATATTTTGTTAGGAAGTATTGTGTAATAACTTCTAAACTTAATTAACAAATGTATAATTTATTCCTTCAAAAGATTGAAAATTTAGTTATTGAAATAGAATAATTTTTAATTATATTTTTAATTAAAAATAATTTTACAATTGATATTGTAAAAATTATATTTTCAATAGAATAATTATTAATTATTTAAAAATATTTTATAATTTAATATGTTCAATTCAATTTAAGTATATAAATTTTTTTAAAAAAATAATGTCATTTTTACAAGATACATACTTTTGTACCAGACATGGTATAGGTGCAATTAAATTTATTTTTTAACTATTTCCAACTTATGATATGTGATTAAATGTTTAACTATTTGAGTAAAACTATGATGTAAATTTGGTTTTAAAATGTTTATGAAAGTTTGAAAACTATGAAAAGGTTTTGAAAATGTTTATAATGAATAACTCAGGTTAATTTTGTGTTAGAAGTTAATTGAAATGTTTTGGAAGCTTGGTTAAAGTTATGTGAGTATGGTTGAATTGGATTAAGTAAATTTTGTATGAGAAAAATATTTGTGAATTTGTTATAAGTGTTTTGAAAGTTTTGTGAAAAGGTTTCAAGTGATTAAGATTTAAAAGTTTCTTAATCAAGCTAAATTCTATGAATGAAATATTTGGTAATTTAGAAAGACTTTAATTTTGTTCTAAAACTTTGTTCAATTTGTATTTGATGTTAGGAAATTTTTTCAAAAGTTTTAAACTTAGTTTAAATTATTTTTATACTTTTCTATGACATAAATGGCAAGTGATGAATGACTGGTGCAATTGATCAACGATGCATTTGGGTCAAAGATCAACGGTGCTATTGATAAACTTAAAAATTGTTGTTGATATCTAACAAGTGGTTTTTTATTTCTATTTTTAACTGATTTTAAAACTCATAGTGGTTTTTTTTTATTCAAAGGCTCTACTAGCTTCTAAACTCTATAAATAACTCCCAAACCTTTTGGAACAATCTTTATATAACTTTAAATAATATTTAAGCTTCTAAAGTCATAAACACTAAAGTTTCCACAGTTTTGGGTTTTTTCATTCTATCTTCTGTTTCATGCATTAAATTTCATTTTTATTGCTTGAATCTATTATTTATTGATAGATTAAGGTTCTAGCAAGTTTATTGAGTTGATTGTGCGTAATTGGAGTCTTGGAATTTTGTGTTTTATAAGCTACATCTATAACAATGTCATTTTGATAGTTTTTGTGTTTCTTATGTTCAATCTTGATATCTAATGCATTGAATCCGTTTTTGTTGTTCTAATTAATTGGATTCTAGTTTATTAAGATCCTAAGATTCTCGGCATACTAATTTTTAGCTAAAAGTTTCAAAAACATTTTATAAATTGAGCTTTGATTTTTTTGATTGATTGTTTTAATAAAGGCTACTTTTTGCCATTAAAATAGAGTTAATAAGTTTATTTTCACCTATGATACAGAATAATTGAATTACTTTGGTAGTTAAACGTGAATTGCATTGGTTTATACTTTATATGTGCATTAGAGAAAGGAGTTAGTTTATAATTGCATTGTGAATTTGATAAGGAAGAAGCTTTTTTCTAAGAATAGGTAAGTTTTGAAGAAATTAGATGATTGTATGCGCATGAAAATGATTGTTTGGAGAAAGAAATAGATATATGTAAATTAGAATGTGAGAACTTGCAAAATTAGATGCATGACATATTAGAAGATAAAAATGCATGCAATTTAGAGGTTGATAGGTTAAAGAATGAAATGCATGCCATGGTAGAAACTAAGAGTGTGGTTGTGGGAATGAATGATGATGAACATAAATTGATGCATGAAAATGAGCGTTTAAAGGAGGAATTTGATGCACTTAAAGAATCTTTGTCTAAGTTCATAAAGGGAAAAGAAAAATTAGATTACATGTTAGGAGCTTAAAAGAGTTTTAATGATAGACATGGTTTAGGTTTTTTCGATGAAAATATTTTTAATAATGCTAAAACCATTTTTGTAAAGGGTAAAAACCTAGAAGACGAAAATTTGCCTAAACTCTCTTTTGAAAATGTTGCATCTACATCTAGATCACATTATAGGAAGAAAAATCTAGGAGAAAAGCTAGGAAAGATGTCCATGTAACAAAAAATAGGCATAACTTCTTTAGGAATACAAAATCATTTAATGATGCATTTTAGACTCAAGTTGGGCAAAAAGATCTAATACATTCCCATACTTCACATATGCATTCTCATACTCGTCAAAAGCATACTCAAAAGTCTAGAGGCATATTTTAATCACATTCTAGGTTCCACTTTCATCAAGATAGGACATTTAGTGATAGGAGACCAAGAAATAGGCATAATGCATTTAGGCATCATTTTGGACAAAATGGCATGAGACATGCGCAAGCTCCATAAATGCATGTTTGCAACTCTAGGAACACTTCATATTTGCATCATAGGAGATCGTATCATCAAGAGAAGAATATGTATAATGTTAGGCCATACACTAGGAAATTTTAGCTAACTCATGCACATATATCCCAAAAGTATTTCCATTTATCTATAAAAGTGTCCCATACTCATTCTATGCCATTGAACATATTTCATTCATTTACTAGGCCTAAACTTCATCAAGGGAGCACATTTAGAGATGTTAGACCTAGACATGTATTTAGGTTCCATGCTAGGCAAAATGGCATATTTCATGATCATAACCTGCATTTGTTTAAGTATCATCATAGGAGAGATCATTTTGATAAGAGAAATGCATTTAGGCATAAATATCATAGGCTTTATGTTCATATGCAAAATGTTCCATGTGTTTGTAATTTTAGTGGCAAAATGAGACATTTAGAAAATTTTTGTTTTCTCAAACATAGAATGTTTAGAAAAGCCTTACAAGTAGGGGTTAAGAAAGGCATTAAGATAAACTACAAGGACCTAAGTTTGTATGGGTAACTAAAATCCATTAGATCTTTGTTTTGTAAGTCAACATCCATTGGTGTATAATTGGTGTCAAGTTAGACAGTAAAAGAAAGTGGTATCTCCATCACCTTTATAAAAGATGAAAAGGTCATCAAGAATCCTCACATGAGCTTACCGAAACAAAATTGTTGAAAAAAGTTAGGAGTAAAGGAATTGCTATCAAAAAGTGATGTAAATTAAGGTACTTCTATACTATTATCAAATATCTAATTTTTTCAAAAATTAAATCAATTAAATTGATATAAAGCTAACACCAGAGATGTTGTCCAATAAACGCAAGAACCAAGGCTTAAGAAGTAGGATTATAATATAAAGCAAGATAGAAAGTAAGAAGGTAAGGATCATAGTTGTAGCCCATTTAAGGCTTTTGTTTCTTAGTTGAATCATCCATTAACAAGAGAGGTAGTGTTCCTTAGAATTAGGCTCCATCGATATCATTTAATAGCCAATTAGTATGCTAGTGTTTGACTGGTGAATTCTACCTTTGGTCTTCAACTTGTGCCATGCCTGATGAGATTCCACTCTATCCAAATTGCATACACGACACAACCAAAGCCAATCTTATAAATTGTGTAGCCCCCTAACTGAAGATTTTGAGCCTGTACTGACTAGTCTATTATGTGTGTCTAGTTTTCCAAAGGTGTGTAGTGATTACATAAGCTCTATAATTCTTTTCACAACGAGTTCATATAAAAAAAGTTAAAGGATAAGTGATCTCTTGTTTCCTTTGCTCCATTGCACAAGCAGCAAGATCCATTAAAGTCTAGTTAATCTTATCGTTTGTCTAGTATGGCTAGTCAATTAAGGATGGACAACCATAATATGAATGAGGCCTTTGGTAATATCAACTTAAACCACACTAGTTTATACCATTTGACAGGAGGACCCAACATTACAAAAAGCCATCTATAAGATTTTGTTGTGAATCATCCAAACCTATGTAGTGACCATTCAATAGCATCATCTATATTTTGATTAAGCAAACACCCTGGAAGAAATTAGCTTAGTTGGGAGGCAATTCATGTGATAGTAAGCCAGTTCCTACCTTCAATTATCACTGCTACTCAAGCACCAGTAGGATATAATCATCTAAGATTTCCAAAACTTGGATGAAGGTTTAAGAGTCTTGTAGTAGACCAATTTTCAAACCACAAAGAGGTATCCAATCCATTACTAAGTCAATGGTAGAATGCATAATTGAGCATCAGTCTCACTCAAAGGAGTTGAAGCATTAACCAAGAAGCATCCATAAATGCCTTCAGCTCCCATAAGCTTCGACCTTTAAAGACATATGTGTGCATTGATTGTACCCAAAGATTTTGTTTATCCATAAAAAAACCTCCAAATTCTTTTTGCAAGGCAGACTTTGTCCCTAATAGGAGTTATAATAATGTCAAGCCCTCCCTCCTGCTTAAGTCTACATAGTTCTTTCCAATTTACCTTAGCTACTGCCACCTTGGAAGGGTTACCACTCCATAAGAAATTCCTCATGCATTTGTCAATCTTCTTAAGTAGCCTTCACAGAAGAATCAAATGGGAAGTCTACTACACCTGCATGCTATTCGAAGCGGAGCTGCAATCGACTAGTAAAGGGCAATGTCCTGTTACACAAAAAACTGATTCACCTTTGGAGCTTATCCAAGATAGAAACACAATCTACGTATTTTGGCTTATTAGAGATAACAGAAATTCAAAATTATAGGAAAGGCAAGAACTCAAATTCTATGCCAAGAGCTCAAAAGAGAAGAGGCCTTATCCCTCCCATTAAGTCAAATACTATCAAGAAGCTCTGATGTTTATTAACTTGCAAGCTAGAAATTGTGCTGAAATTGTCCAAGGAATCCATGATCAGTTTAACATATTCAACCTACTCCCCATAAAACAAAAGCAAATTGGCCGCAAATGCAAGATTAAAGAGTGATAACTTTTAGCATTTGCTACGGTACTGAAAGTGTTGTGTATTCTAGATATTAAAGTTGATCATCCCTACTAGGAATTTAATGCACAAGGTGAAGAGGTAAGGGGACAGAGGATTCCCTTGCCTCAATCCTTTCTTTGCTCAAAAGTATTAAGTCGCCTCTCCATTGACAAGTATACCATATGATGTTGTTGATATGCATTCCATCAACCATCACACATACTACTCAGGGAAGCTAAAAACTTGTAATAATATTTCTAAAAATCTCTAATCCACTGAATCATATGCTTTATGGAGATCAATTTTTAATGCACAATTGCTAGTAACTTGAGACCTCTTGTAATCCTTTGAACAATTCCTACGCAAGAAGTATGTTATCGTTAATGTTTCATCCTTTGATGAATGTTGCTTAAGAAGAGTGTATGAGAGAGTTTAAGACCTCGCAAAGTCGATTGGCTAGTAATTTTGAAATAATTTTGTAAATGGTGTTATAACAAGCGATGGAACGGAACTAATTCAAGTCAGTTGGGTGAAGAACCTTTGGGATTAATCACACATATGTTTTATTAATCTCCTTGAGAAGTCTGCCTATCTGAAAAAATTCTTGCACTGCTGGAATAATTTTCTCCTTCAATCTTGACTAGGAATGGTGAAAGAAGTAGGCATTGAATCCATCTAGCCAAGGGGCTTTGTCATTGAATTCGTTCTTCTAGCTGAGATTGAAATATCTAATTATATATATATATATGATTATATATAATTTATTTGAGAATGTTGACTTTATTATACATGTTTTAAATTGAAAATGGATTCATGTGTTTAGTGGGAGACCTTATATTGTTTGCTTCTTTTGGGAATAGATTTTTGCTTTTTTTTTTTGAAAATATCATTTACACTTAATTTTATTTTAAATTTTTATTTTTTAATTGGTATTAGAACATATGATTTGATATTTTTTTTCAATTGGTATAAGAATTCTTGTATGATTTTTGCAATTGATACCATATTTTACAAGTGACAATTTTTTTATATTGGCATAAGTGTTGAAAATTATTTTCTTGATTACCTTACCCCTTGTGCGATTAAATGTTTTAAAATGCATAAATCTAGGGAGAGTATATCATTATGCATGATATTAGTTATTTCCTATAGGAAAAATAATTTCTTAAATCGTATTCATGCTTATGTTTTGCTCTTGAGTCATAATATGACATGTTTTGTATTTGTAAGCATAATATGTGAGTTTTGTGATTTGTCAACATAATATAAGTCTTTTATGACAAATATACATAATATATGCTTGTCATGCTAAATATGATATATATGTAGTTCTGATGCAAAATATGCATAAATATTTGTTTTTCATTTGAAATATGCATAATTTATATTTTGATACATTTTGTGCATTATGCAGAAAAATATGCATTCTTAAAGTATAATAATGTATTTTGTTTATCTTGTTAATTTTTCGTGTTGTATTGTCCAATAATTCATAATTGCATACATTTAAGGGGGAGTATTATATACAAATAATATTTTAAAATCTTTGAATTACGGTGGAATGAGTTTTAGAAATTAGTTATAATTGATTTTTTTATGATGTCATAAAGGGAAAGAGAGACATGTGATATTAAATATTAATACGAGTTTTACGTATAAAAGGATAGAGACATATCATTTCAAACACATATATGATATGTGTTTTATGTATTCCTAATATAATATATTTTATCATCATCAAAAAGAGAGGAGATTCTTGAACCAAGGAGATTCCAATCATATGTTTTGAGGGTAATAAAACATTATTATTACTAATGGTTTAGTTTTTGATGCATTTGGAAAGTTAGGAAAATTCAAGATGTGCAAAGATATGTATTGAATCCTAAGGTAAAAGAGTTTTTACGAAGAGAGAGAGAGAGAGAAGTGAAAAAAGCATTGAAGAATTAAAGTGAAGATCAAGAAAAAAAAAGTTTAAGTTTAGATAAGCTTAGAAAAGTATCTTATTGTGTATTCTTAACTTGTTCCTTATTAATGCTTGAAATGGCTCTCACATTTACATGTCATATTTGCTTAAATATTTACATATAAGTTTTGAATAAATGTTTTAGTGCTTAATTGAATTTGATTATGCATTGACATGATAGTAATTGGTTTAGAATGCATGTTAGTATAAAGTTGTATAATCAAGAGATAATGCAATGATTTGTGTTAAAGTATACTTTGGATGTTGTCTAAATGTCTTGGAACATTGTTCGAGTACAATTGAATTTATTTAAGCAAAATTATGATGTGAATTTTGGCTTTAAATTGATTATGAAAGTTTTAGAAATTTTGAAAAGATTTTGAAAATTTTTATAATGAATAATCAAGGCTAATTTTGTGTTAGAAGTAAATTTAATCGTTTTGGAAGCTTAATTGAAGTTATGTTAGTATATTTGAATTGATTTAACTTAATTTTTTTTGTGAAAAAATATTTTTGAAATAGGTGTAAATGTTTTGAAAGGTTTGTTAAAAGGTTTCCGATGATTAAGATTGAAAAGTTTCTTAATCAAGGCAAATTATATGTTTGAAATGTTTTGGTAATTTAAAGAGCCTTAAATTTTTTAATCTAAAACTTTGTCAAAGTGTTATTTGATGTTAGGAAATTGTTTGGAAAGTTTTGAGCTTGTTTAGATAAATTTTATGCTTTTTTGAGACCTAAATAACAAGTGATCAATGGTTGGTGCAATTGATCAATGGCGAGTTTAGGTCAAAAATTAATGGCACTGTTGATAAACCTAAGAGCTATCATTGGTGTCTAATGGGTAGTTTCTTATTTTGGTTTTTAACCAATTCTCAATGGCTATTTTTTATATGCAACAGCTTTATAGGCTTTTAAACTCTATAAATAAGAGTGTCAACCCTCTTAGAGCAATCTTTATGTCATTTGAAAAAAGATTTGAGCTTCCAAAGTCATAAACACCAAAGTTTTCACGGTTTTGAGTTTTGTTGATTTTATCTTCTATTTCATGCAATAAATTTGTTTTTATTACTTGAATCTATTATTCAATTCACTGGTAGATTAAGGCTCTAGGAAGTTTATTGAGTTGATTGTGTGTTATTAAAGTATTGGAATCATGTGTTTTATAAGCTGAAACTATAACACTGTCATCATGATAATTTTGTGTTTCTTACATTTAATCTTACTATTTTATGCATTGAATCCATTCTTATTGTTAAAGCATTTATTAGGATCGATTATATTATTGTAAATTAAACCTGAATCCATAATGTTTGAAATTCTTCTAAATGTTTATTCCCTCTCAACTTCTTCTTCTGTACGTTTTTCTCATATGGTAAAGAATAATTCTGTATGTTGTTTTTAATCTAATAATTGAAAACAACAGTAATATTTTCTGTTTAAAAGAGACAAGGAAAGGGTCTTGAATCCATTTAAGCCCAATGGCTTAAATGCCCAATAATCATCATCTTGAGCTCCTTTTATTGGACTCAAATTATAATGTACATAGGCCACTTATTAGAATTAATCTAACAATCTCCCACTTGACCCATGGTACGACTTGGTGATTCAATAATAAAACTGTAAGTGCACACTATACATTAAATCAATCAAGTCATCCTTAATTGAATTAAGTAAATCAGATCACGGCGGTCGTAAGTGATTTAATAACATGATTACTTCCATGTATCACATAATCAACTTAACTCATAAAACTTAAAGTGGGTAATTCTGTAATTGTTATCACACAGAAACAATAGGTGTATACAACATAATGTGGATAACAAATAAATGAGCAAAATAATGATTGTTATTGAATTCACAGGTATCATAACAATTTAAGCAAGACAATCATATGTATATATACAGGTACACTATGCTAACAAGGACTTATCTATAATCCCCATCCTTTCAACATGGCCAATAAATGTTTTGGTTGATAAGCCTTAAGTTAACGGATCCGCTATCATCAGATCAGTACCAATATGCTCAATTGACACTTCACATTTTTACAATTTTTCTTTGATAGACAAGTACTTTAAATCTATGTGTTTCGTACCATTTGAATACTTGTCATTCTTAGATAAGAAAACGATTGCGAAGTTGTCACAATAAAGTCTTAATGGTCTAGTAATACTGTCAACAATGCCAAGACCTAAGATAAAGTTTTGGGACCACAATTCATGAACCGTGGCCTCAAATCATGCCACAAATTCAACTTTTATAGTGGAAGTAGCAATGACAGACTGTTTTCCACTTTTTCATGAAACTACTCCTCCAGCTAACAGGAACATATAATTGAATGTAGATTTTCTTGAGTCTACACAACTGGCATAGTCTGAATCCGAGTACCCTATTACTTCCAGATGAGTTGACTTTTTGTATGTGAGCATATAATCCTTGGTGTCTTGTAAATATCTAAGGACTTTCTTTACAGCTTTCTAGTGGTCCATGCCAAGATTACTTTGATATCAGCCTAAAATTCCAACAGCAAAACTAATATCCGACCAAGTGCATGTCTGATCATACATTAAGCTCCCAACTACTGACACAGAAGGAATAGACTCTATTTCTTCACATTCCAAATCATTCTTTGGACATGGCATTTGACTAAACTTGTCCCTTTTCTAAATTGGAACTATCCACGTGGAGTACTTTTCCATTTTGAATCTCTCTAATACTTTCTCGATATACCATTTCTAAGATAATCCTAACAATCCTTATGATTTATCATGGAATATTTCTATTCCTATCACATAGAATGTCTCACCCATATCTTTCATTTCGAAATTATTAAAGAGAAAATTCTTTACATCATGTAACAAAGTCATATTATTATCAGCAAGAAGGATATCATCAACATATAGGATTAATATAATGAACTTGTTCCCACTGACCTTCATATAGATACACTGGTCAATGGTATTCTCTACAAAAATGTAAGATGTAACTGTATCATTAAATTTCATATATTATTGTCGGAAAGCTTGTTTCAGTCTATATATTGACTTCTTTAGTCTACACACTAACTTTTCCTTTCATGTCATTTTAAAACCTTTCGATTGGTCCATATACACTTCTTTTTTTAAGTCACTGTTTAGAAAAGCGGTCTTTACGTCTATTTGGTGAAGCTGTAAATCATAATGAGCCACCAAAACCATAACAATTCTTAAGGAGTCATTCTTTGAAACTGGAGAGAAGGTCTCTTTATAGTCAATCCATCCTTTTGAGTGTAACCTTTGGCAACAAGTCTGGTTTTATACCTTTCAATGTTGCTTTATGAGTCACGTTTGGTCTTAAAGACCCATTTGTAACCTACTTGCTTTGCACCTTCTAGCAACATAACTAATTCCCAGACTTTGTTGTCATCCATTGATTTCAACTCTTCTTTCATAACAGTGAACCATTTTTTAGAATTGTTACATTTCATGACTTGTTTGAAAGAGATTGGATCCTTATCAATACTTAAGTCACATTCATGTTCAAATGAATAAATTTCATAGTCACTTGAAATAGTTGATCTTCTTTTTCTTACAGACCTTCATAATGTTATTTCTTGTGGCATCACTTGATCATTTGTAACTTGCGCATCTACAACTAGTTCTTAATTAATATGGTCAATTTTTGGAGTTAGAACATTAATTTGTTGTGCCGGTATATTGTGTATCCGTGATACAATAAGTGAAACAACAACTGGAGAAACAACACTTGATTGAGGAGTTTCAACTCAACTCTCTTCAATCTCTACTTTTCGTGGTTTCCCACTCCCACTGATTCGACCATTCTCAATGAATCAAGTATTACCATACTTAACTATTCTTGTACTATGGGTAGGACAGTAAAATCTGTACCCCTTTGAATTTCCATGATAGTCGATGAAATAACTGCTAACAGTTCTCGCATCAAGGTTCTTTTCATATGGATTATATAGCCTTACTTCTATCTAACAACCCCAAATGTGAAGATGACGTAAACTAGGTTTCCTTCCTATCCACAGTTCATAAGGTGTCTTAGGAACTGCCTTAC
>JAOXYD010087981.1:0-25811 GCA_028565735.1 Pinacopodium congolense
AATTTTACTCCGCTTTATTACTTGTTCGATAGGTGCACTTGCCTTTCGTCACGTTGGTTTTCATTTAATCTCAATTTAGTTTTCAAAGTAAAATCGGTTTAAAGAACGCTCATTTTTAATCACCTAACCAACGAACAACATCTGCATACGGAGAATAAGAGAGAAGAAGATGGCAGAGGAAGCTACATCATTTTTGTGCATAACAAGGACTTAAATGGCAGCACTTGGGGAGTTAAAAAACACCGTTAAACTATTCATGTTTAACTCCCTAGTTCAGATAGTAGAACGTGGGTTAGGGGGTCATTTTACCTCGCTGTTGTAGTTAATAAAACAATTTTTATACAGAAAAATTCGCAAGGAAATGCATTAAATTAATCATAAATAAAGTCCTAAACATTCCTAATGGATTAAACACATTAATTGTACATGGATCAAGGCTAAGAGCAATTAAAATACACTAAACTTAAAGAAAATGGGCTAAAATGCATTAAAACCAAAAGATTAAGCTTAAAAATAAAAACACAAACTCTTAAACTTAAAAGAACAACAAAAACATAAAACTAAACTGAAAACAAGTCAAACAACAAATGAAAAAAACACAAAAAAATAAAGGAAAACAACAAAGAGAAAAACAACTTAGAATCACTTAAAAGGCATTAGATTTTAAAAGAAAAACACTTAACATAAACTAGAGCCTAATAAAAGACTTAAGTAAGAAAAAAGTACTTAAAACACACATTAAACAACCTAAACACAAACTGAAATGGCTAAATTAAGGTTCCCAAAAGATGTTTGTAGCTTAAAAACAAAAGAAGCTACTAAAAGGCTTAAAAAGAACCTAGGCAAACACATCTAAAAGCATACTAAATTAAACTTAACCCTAAAGAATACTTAATTAACATAAAAAGACTTAAAATAAGGTTGGGTTTCCTCTTAACAAGTGCTTCTTTAAGGTCTTTTAGTCGGACCGTAAAGTTAGTAAATTTTCAAGTGGAAATTTGTCTTATCATGAATAATATTAACTCCATACTTTCCAAAGGGGCAAGCCAAGGTACCAAGGGAACTTATACTTCCTAAAAAACTCTTCAATGCATTATGAATGTTACCCTCGATGAAAATCCAATGAAAACACTTTTTCTTAGCAAAATACCAAGGTAAATGATCAAATATTGCAACTTTAGGCCTAAGAACAAAAGAAGCAACACTCAGAAAATCCAATATTTCTAATGGAAATCTACTTTTCTTAATCTCAACAATCTCTTCACAAGTTCCTAATTCAAGGTTCTTTGAGTCTCTAAGAAGCTTGTCCTCTCCATTAATGCTCTTTCCATCATGAATTTCCTCCATGTTTTCATCATGTACAAAGCTAAGGTTCCTACATCAAGGGCTTCTACATCATTCATAGGATTGTCTGCAATTTTAGAAAATTGAACCATAAAGTCGTAGAGGGACTTATATCTCTCCAAGGCTTCATAACGTTCACATGGTTCATTGTTAACACTTGGTGTAGAAGGCCAAGGTTCATCAACATCCATAACATTGTTTTCTTGACACATGAAGTCAAATTGTCCAACATTTTTACATAAGTGTTAAGATGGTCCAAGTCATAATATATTAACGGTACCATATAGTTACCATCGTTGAAGGATTTGTTATTTGAGGATTAAATATAGCTTTTAGACCACATTTGCATTGTTGATACCTATCATTAATAGTCTAAAATTTGACTCCATTGTTGGTTCTTCTCTAAATCTCTTCCAAACTTGGTCTTTTCCCTTATAATGTGTCCCTTCAACTCAAAACCTATATTTTAAACAATAATGAACATAATTTGGGCATATTGACATTAAATAAAAGTGAAATAACATTAAATCACATATGAAAATTCATAAAAATAAACCCTTATCGTCTTCACGTTTGGAACCATTGAAGTCACTAACAATAAATGCATGAGCTTTAAGATTAATAGGCAATAGATTAAGTTTTACATGCCTAGTGAAATAAGGGTGTCGTGTATATACTTTTAGGTTATAATTTGATATGTTTTCATCCTTATCTTGATTTGAATTTGTCCTATTTATATTATGTTTTTTGTTAAAATGAAAGTTCACACTTGGTTAAGGAATTATTGCAAAAATAACCAAGTTTAGATGATTTCTAAATGATCATTATGGGTTTATACTGATGGCATTGTTGTGCCTATAAACCATTATTGAAGTCTTAGATGAAGATAGAGAACCAACGTCGCTAGAGAGCGGTGCCACTAATCTCTAAGGGAACTATTGTTGTAATAATCAATTGAATTCAAATGATAAAAAAACTCTTTATAATAGCACTGCTATGGATAGTGCAAACCACCATTGATGATGAACATCCAAATAGGGTATCAATGTAACCTTAGAATGGCACCATTGTTCCTCAACTTCAAAGGTGTTTATACTTCCTAAAAGTGTGACTAAAAATATATTTTAATGGAAAATTAGTCTAGTCACTCTCTAATGAAGATTAAAAACCTTAAGAGTTATTTAATATGGAATATTATCATAAAGTTCAATAAATTTTACGATTTAATAGTTTAGGTTTTATCTCAACTTTTGTATTAGAAACTGATGTGGCAATTTCAAGTGTTTAAGAGTATATTAAAGGGGATATGAAGGCAATTACAATTGGGATGGCTATAATTAGGGTGTGTCTCATACTCTTTTATCAAATTTGTATCTTAACTATGTTATTTTTGTTAATAACTATGTGCTTTACTGAATTAAACTAAAATGCATTAATCATTTATAACAACTTCCTAAAACTCAATAAACTCATCTTAACAACCTCAAAACTCATTCAATATTTCTTAAGGCTCATTAACGTTACCAAAAAATTTTCAACAACACTTAAGACATAAATTTATAGCCTTTTAAAGCCGAAAAACCCATTAGTAGTCCTTCCTAACTGATAGACTTGTTAAAAAAACCATTAGACAGAAGTTGAAAATATTTGTTACTATTGATAACTCTTAAATGATCGATTATTGCTTGAATTGGTCCACCAGTCTACCTTAATTGCTTAGCTTGTTAACCACTAACTTAAGCCAGTTGACCACTTTTTTAAAAATCAACACACTGTTCAACTAATCCTCAACCACTGGTTAATGTTTCTACATAATTGATACCCAAGTAATACAACATGATTCAACCATTCAAAATAACACTAAACAATTACTTACAATTGAAATCCAATTTATACTAGTTTTAAAACTTCAACAAAGTGATTTTAAGGACCAAGATGTTCCAATTGAACTACAAAACAAAATATGTCTTAGTTTATTAAATTTTAAGAGCTTTTCAAATTTTACAACACCTCTACAAATTTTTTTTTTCAAGACCCTTATTTTCATAAACTTTGAATCAACCAAGTTTGAAAAGTTTTCCAAAGTCATTCTAAATGTCAACTTTCAATTGAATTAAAAAAAGTCTTGGCTTATAGAATTTATGCATTTTATTATAGCATATTTAATGAAAATAATTTCCAAATTTTTTAGAATATGTTAAAACCAAAGCTTATTAAAATTTGATTCAAACTGACCTCAAAACTTCTTTAAAACATTTTGACACTTCAAGAAGATTTTATTTAAAAACTTTCATAAAATCCCTCTTGATTATGGAACATTAATTCATAATTCTTAAATGCAAACAATTTTGCAAACATTCTATACAAATCCTAATATGTAATGCATATACAAACTTTTGAGAAAAATGCAATGTTAATATGTAAAATCTTGAGTTCCTAACACTTTATGAAAATTAAGACAAGATTTAAATTCATGGATACAAGTACTAACCTAATCAACCTTTTCAGACTTGATCTTGATCTCACATACACTCCACTTGAACTTCACTTTAATACTTGCTCCACCATTTTGATTTTCTTTATAAAACATTAACTTTTGGGTTCACAAATGTGTTTATGTAATTCATCCAAATTCCTATCTCTTTAATTGCATTAACAAAGTGAACCATCAACAAAAAATATGTTTCTCTTTATCATTAAAAATATAAGTGGGAACCTCCTTTGATTTAATAGTTTTGAAAACATTCAAATAGAATCTTAAGCTCACAATGAAAATAAAAGTGGTATTTAATTTTTTTAATTAATAGTATGGATCCACGTCTCTCATTATACTCTCTCCTTCTTATTTGGTAGTTGATGATGGAGCTCCTCTAATATACTGACTATCCTAACAATAGCATCCAGCATAAGCTTGAGAAAATAGTAATTTCCAATAGTCAAGGACCTCAAACTTATAAGGATGTGGCTAGAATAGTGGTGACCATTTATCCTCTCGTAGGTGGTATTCTAAGCAGATTTTCCCAAAACCATCAAATATATAATATGCAGAGAGACAAAAAAGAAACTTAACTAAATGGAGAATTGTTTGATGATTTAAAAATAAAAATGTGCCATGATATTGATTTGAGTGCTTACTTACTGGTACAAAATTCTATTTGAAGTACAAAATACTGGTACTTGTGGTTTCGAAATCGGTCGAGTTTACAAATTTTTTTTAATCATTATGGTGTTTAAAGCTGAATATCTATTCGTGATTAAACTATTTCATTGTTTTATTGCTCTCTTCCCACCTTGAATCCTTTCAGAAAGATTTAGTGCTTGTTTCTTATCCTCTTGTGCTCTCTTGTAAGCTCTTTTGTTTTGTTCTTTTGTTCTTTGCTTTATTCCTTATTGTTATATACTCGA
Organism: Pinacopodium congolense; assembly: GCA_028565735.1. Taxonomy (NCBI): domain Eukaryota; kingdom Viridiplantae; phylum Streptophyta; class Magnoliopsida; order Malpighiales; family Erythroxylaceae; genus Pinacopodium; species Pinacopodium congolense. Next base: position 4,750 of record JAOXYD010087981.1, read on the forward strand.
GTCTTGGGTAGTCCTTTCTTCATGGTTCTTCCTTATCATTCTTGTTTGGTGTTTTTGGTTTCTTTCTTAGTGTCTAGTTTGAAGTCTTTCTTCTTATCTTATTTTAACAAATGAACCTAGGGTTTATGATATTTCTTCTTCTTCTTTTGATTCCTAAAACCCTGTCCCCAAGTCTTCACCTTATTTGGGTCACTTATCGTTGGTCCTATATAGCATTTAAGAGGGAGGTGATTTGGTTCTTAAAAATTTCTTCTATATTATTAAAACTAAGTCTTTTGCCAATTTAATTAAATGCACAAGATAATCAATGATATAATTAATCAAAATAATAACAATAACTTAAACAGTATAAAATAGATGCATCAAAGTAAAATAAGAAGGGAAGGGAGACATAACCGATTTATTTTCGTTCAAAGTAGTCCACTTTCCCCTACATCTAGTTCCCAACACCATTGTTGAAATTCTTGTTCTATGCAATTAAAACAAATACAATGTTAGATTTACAATCCTTTTTCAAAGCTCAAAAATAACCTTTCACTTTCCCTTTTGAGGCTAAATAATAACCTATTACTCCCTTTTCTAAGGCTAAAGGATAACCTCACAACTCTTTTATTTTTCAAGGCTCAAGAATAACCCTTATAAGAAATCACTCACAATTTTTACAACAAACTTACAAACAACCCCAAGAAAGTTCAAATCACTGGTACAATAATTTCACACTTTTTTCATACTTAAGTCACACTTACAAAACTTATTTATACCTATTGAAGCCTTATAGCAGTTGCCTAATGTTACAATTCATTTAATGCTATATCTGTTGAAAAATCTGTTCATTACAAAGTTACCATTGCCTTTTCATCATGTTTGGTCAACCGAATGAGAGGTCATTAGGTAGACTGAATGAGAGGTTGACCAAATGACCCATTCAGTTGACCTATGGCTCCTTACATTGGCTTATGGGTTGTTTGGTTGACCAAACTCCCTTGAATGTGCCAGATTGTATCATCACTTGGCATTTTCATGCTATCTTATTCATTCTTCATTCTTTATCAAATTGCCATGAAATAGGGTACATCGCTTCATGACATATTGTTCTAGCATCCTATAAAATTTCATGGAATTTGGAGCTCTAGAAGCACACCTAATTCTTTTCCCAAATCAGTTGTATAGATTTTGGAGCTCAACTGAGCTTGTTTAGTAATCCATCTTCCAAGCTTTGTCCAAACCTAAACACTCACTCATAGACCTATTAAATTATACTCTTGAACTTGACCTTCTATTTTAGTGTTCATACATCTCAAACATGCTTCATAAACTCCATATACATATTTTATCATCAAGGCTCAACATATATGCACTTCATGACTTGATTTCTTCGAACCTATCTTAACATACAATAAACTCCCCAAATTCATTATTAAAACACTTTTTCATCATCAAAATAAAGATAGAACCAACTCTTGATTCATCAATCTCTTCCGTTTTGATGATAATAAAACCATGTGATATTACATATACAAAACAACCAAATTATACAAGCAAATCAATCAACACATGTATGTAAGCATCATATGCAAATATAACTAACAAGGACTTTGGTACCCCTTTCTAATATCGCATCAACCATTCTCCCCCTTTTTGTAATCATAAAAAATTATACATCCAATTACAAAAAGTTGTAAAGCTTATATACTAATATGAAACTAGTCACAAATGAAAAGCATAATACTTTGATACCAATAAGCACAAGACATACAAAGATAATAAATTCATCTTCTTCCAAACATATAACTCAAATCAAATTTGAAGAACATTTAAAAAACACATATTATTTTACAACTAAAGAAAAACATTTCTTTTAACAATGCTCCCTCTTAATAAACCAAGGTAAGCTTAAAAATACCGTGCCATAAATGCTCAAAAGAGGGACAAAAACAACCAATTCTCATTTCAAAAGTTCACAATCAAATAATCATTAACATATATACCAATTGTTATTAAAAAATTGATTAAGACATCAAAAAATGGAAACTAAATATACCAAAAAGGAGACTTGTCTATACCAATTATTGAAAAATGCAGTAATAATTGTGAGAGAACAAAAGCTTGGCATTAATTATTTTCGTCGTTCTTAACGAAACCTATTTTTCAAAATAAGATACCACTTGTTAATAAACTTCATAAGTTGTTGAAAAATAATTTGTTGATACGAATTGTAATAAAAACAATGCAAGCCAATTAATGATACTATTAGTTACAATAAGACAAGGACTATAATACCAATTGTTAATGATATTCAAAACGAACAAAGAATCAAAAAGTAGTAACAACACATAATCAAAAACAAAGTTCTAACCAAAAAATCAAATTAACATTGCAACGTCATATATAATGTGCAAACAATTTCAAGATACCAATTAGAGTTAATTCATACTTGACACCAATTGTTAAAAAAAAATTAAAATCCTTAACTCATTAATACTCTACCAAAGACTCCCCCTAAATTAATGAAATCTTGATTTTCAATAAAGCAAACTTTCATTACAAAACATAAGATGCATGAGAAGGGTCGTAACATATCAAATCATTTAACCACAAATAAATTCATGCTTGACTTTTAAAATGCTCATGGAAGGATTAAATGACCTTTTGCTTGTAGTCAGTCGACCTAAATATTCCTATCGGTCGATCAATAGTCAATAAAGCACAGTATGTAAACAAGAATTCACCCAAAATATTAAAAACACAATTTTATTTTCAAGAAATCAATTATTCTATCGAAGTAACATTTATGCACATGTAAATTTATCAATGTAGGTTTAAGCCATACCTCCCTTTTATGTTTATCATCAACTTTACTACTTGAATTATTTACATCCTCGGTTCAACAATGTTTGCAATTTTCCTTTTTCTTTTATACGCTTAAAGATACCCTTTTATTTCCTACACAATAAATTTAACGAACTTTTGGTGCCCATATTATCTTGGATCCTTGATGGTTAGTTTTGTATCTTTCTCATCCATTCAACAAAACATTCACATTTAAATGATCATAACAGTATTGTTAAATATCCCAAAAATGACCACAATAATGACAAGTTATGGGTGTGTATTCATTTCTATGAACATACCTTGGTACAGATCCATTAAAATTTCTAAATTTATCATATAAATGATAATGAGCTAAAAAATTGTTCCTACATGCATGCCTAGATGTAAGCATTCTTCTTTGATGAATATCCTGTATAAAATATGCATGAGACACATTTGAAGGCTTATCATGAGGATGGTAATAATTTTTAGATGTACATATATGATCATGAGAATCATATGATGTAGAGGGACTATATGTATCATTTTGATGATGTACATTAACAAAGAAGTTATGTACCTTTTGAGGCATATACACATTCTTTTTATATGATCTTGCGGCATACAAAAATGCATGATGATTCTTTCTATGATGAAAGTTAGATGATGAAGGCCTAGAAATATTTTTAACGAATGGTCTCGATTTTCTTCCTTTAAGTTCTTCCCTTTAACAAATTTAGTAATGCTAGAGGGAGGCTAATTATCACTCACATAGTATAAACCATGTCTTTCATTTGCAAGTTTTTGGCCATTTAAAATGTTTTCTAATTTCTTATTGCCTTTAGTTAATTTATCAAGTGAGTCCTTAAGGGAACGTATCTATAGAAGAACCATTTTCATTCACCAAACTATGATCATCATCACATTTTGATTCCAAATGTTTCTTTAACAACCAATTTTTTTCCTATCAATTTTTGTATGTCATCATCCTTTGATTCTACTACTTTTTTAAGTTTTTTATTTTTCTAATCTATAATCATTAAGCACTTTCTAAGTTTCTTCAATATATGCTACCAATTCTTCATAAGAATATTCACCACATCTCTCAGTACACTCTCTCCTTCTTATTTGGTAGTTGGTGATGGAGCTCCTTTAATATACTGACTATCTTGATAATAGCATCTAGCATAAACTTGAGACGCTAGTAATTTCCAATAGTCAAGGACCTCAAACTTATAAGGATGTGGCTAGAATAGTGGTTGCCATTTATCCTCTCCTAAGTGGTATTCCATGGAGATTTTCCCAAAATCATCAAATATATAATATGTATAAGGACAAAAAAAAGCTTAACTAGATGGAGAATTGTTTTATGATTTAAAACTAATAATGTGTTATGATATTAATTTGAGTGCTTATTCACTGGTACCCCATCATCCTACTATTTGTGGTTTCAAAATCAATCGATTTTGCAAAATGTTTTTCATTATTATGGTATTTGAAAGTTGTATATCTATTCATGATGAAACTACTTCATTCTTTTATTTCTCTCTTCCCACCTTGAATCCTTTCAGAAAGAGTTAGTTCTTATTTCTTGTCCTCTTGTGCTCTCTTGTAAGCTCTTTTGATTTGATCTTTGGTGCTTTGCTTTATTCCTTATTGTTATATATTTGATTTTTGGGTAGTCCTTTCTTCTTGGTCCTTCCTTATCATTCATGTTTGTTGTTTTTTGGTTCCTTCCTCAATGTGTAATTTCGAAGTCTTGCTTCTTATCTTATTTTAACAGATGAACCTAAGGTTTTTGATATTTCTTCTTCTTCTTTTGATTCCTAAAACCCATCCCCAAGTCTTCACCTTATTTGGGTCACTTATTATTGGTTCTATATGGCACCTAAGAGGGGGTGAATTAGTTATTAAAATTTTATTCTATATTATTAAACTTAAGTCTTTTGCCAATTTAATTAAATGCGTCAACTAAAAAATAATTTAATTAATCAAAATAATAACAATAACTTAAATAATATAAAATAAATGCGTAAAAGTAAAATAGAAAGGGAAAAGAGACACAACTAATTTATTTTGGTTTAAAGTAGTACACTTGCCCTTCCATTCGGTTCCCAACACCACTATTGAGATTTTTGCTCTATGCAATTAAAAAAAATACAACATTAGATTTGAAATCCTTTTTCAAGGATTAAGAATAACCCCTTAAAAAAATCACTCATAAGTTTCACCATAAACTCACAAACAACCCCAAGAAAGTTCAAATCACTTGTACAATACTTTCACACTTTTTCTCATACGTAAACCACATTTACAACACCTATTTATGCCCATATTGAATCCTTATAGATGCTTATGGCTATTTTCCAACATTATAATTCATTAAAGCTTATATCCATTGCAAAATCTTCCAGTTGCAAAGTTACCATTTCCTTTTCATAATGTTCTGTCGACCGAATCACCTATCTCTCATATAATGGACTGATGGACTCATTCAGATGACCTATGTCTCATTAGGTAAACCTATGGGTTGTTCGGTCAATCTATGGCCTCATTTAGTTGACCTATGACTCATGCAGTTGATAGAACTCTCTTGAATACGTGAGCTTGTAGTACCACTCAGTATTTTTGTGCTATTTTCTCCATTACTCATCCCATTGCCGTAGAATTTTGTGAGTAGCTTCTTGACACATTGTTCTAGCATAACGTAAATTTTCATAGCATTTGGAGTTCTATAAGTGTGCCTAATTCCTTTCCCATGTCAATTGTACAAATTTTGGAGCTCAAGTGAGCTTGTTCAATAATCCAGCTTCCAAATTTTGTCCAAACCTAACCAATCAATCCAAAACCATTTCCATTAACTTCTTAACATAAACAATCACTCATAGACCTATTAAATTCTACTTTTATAATTGATCTTCTATATTAGTCTTCATACATCTCCAACATGCTTCATAAACTCCATATACATCTTTTATCATCAAGGCTCAACATACATGAACTTGATAACTTGATTTCTTCAAACCTATATTAAAACATAATAAACTACATAAATTCATTAGTAAAAACACTTTTTCATCATCAAAATAAAGGTGGAACCAGCCTTTGGTTCAACGCTTATCCTTGTCATATCCTCTAAAAGAAAAATCCCTTCAAAAGGTGCCCCTTATTATAGTTTTAGGCTGACCTTTCTCTAGTAATTCATATCTTGTTAGAAAAATAAATAACATTGACCTAACTTATTGTAGATTTATTAACCTTAGAAAGGAGTATTTTTTAGAATATGGATGGTCTTAGAAATTTTTAGCTCCATAAAGGACCCTCTCTCTTAATGGTGTTAAGGAAAAACCTATAAGTAAGAATCGTCAAATAGTCAAGACTTAGAAGTTTGTGCTTAGTGATGGAGGTTTGGATCACTAAGTATGAGTCACCTATTACCTTTTAAAGGATGATGATAGAGTTCCTAGAGTTTTCCCTATGCCAAAAATTACATGATAGGTTATTTCCTAAAGAGACGAGTAGCCTTCCTAGTGGTATTTAAAGCTATTATGAATAAATAAGAAACATTAAGGTTATAGAATGCCTTGATTAATAAAGAAATATTTCTATTTAATTTTTCCATTTCGAAAGGAATCAAATTAGGGTTAGACAATAATCCTTGACACATTAGTGGAAGACCTATTTTTCTTAATAGATGGGAGCAAGATGTATAATGATATGACCATAAAAAGTCGCCAAATAATAAATATGTAACTTACTAAATATGTTGTAAAGTAAGCCAGGGTCAATCTCACAGAGAACTAGTTAGTGTTTAGTTATTATTAATGTTGTGAAAAAAAAAATAAAATAAAGATAAAAATACCTAGGGTTTATGAAATTATACTAAATAGGAATAACTAATGAAAGTAATGTAAAAAAAGAGCACAAAATATAAAGAAGTGAATAACTAAAATAGTAAATTTAATTAAGGAAAGTAAGATGAACAAAACAATAACTTAAATAACACTAAACATATAATAATATTGAAAAGCTGAACATTAGATATTTTTGGAATTTTGGAATTAAAATTGATAATCAAATAGATAAAATCATGTTTGTTGAACCAAGAGATGTTGCAATCTTAGTTTTGATGATAACAAAACAATATTATTACTAAAGATTTGAGTTTTCATGGTGAAATTCAAAGATAGGTTATTTCAAGATGATTCCATTTATAAAGCTTGAAGTTTGAAGGGCTAAGATGAAGCTAAAGGAAGAACAAAACATATGTAAGTAACTAGACCTTATTTTGGGTGTCTTGCATTCTATTATAAGTTTTACTTATTGTAAAATTGACCTAGGGGCTTAATTTTGATCATGCATTGTGCATAATTTTTAAAAATGGCATAAAGTTTCATAACATAGTCATTGAATCATTTTTATTATTCATATGGTCTAAAATTATTTTTTTATATCTTCTTTAAAGTTGTATTCAATGTTTGGATAGTTAAGAATTTCTTTAGCCATTTGCTTATATTTTTAGAATAAAAATTCGTTTGGTTTAAGCCATTTTATTAACATACCTTTAATCTATCCACATTTTTCAGTACCCAAATCATTTTTTATTCCTTCAAAATTATCATAAACATTTTTGCTAAGGCCTTAAAAGTGTACTAAAATTTTATTTAAATTTTTAAGCACTCAAAACATTATTGAAGTTTTAAGAGGACATATTACTCAAAGTTATCTCCAACACTTCTATATTTCCTTATTTAGAATTAAATTAGGATAAACCTTAAATTTTTTTAAAAAAATTGCAAGTAGCCACAGAAAAAACCCTATCATTTTGAACCTCTTTAAACTCTCAACTCATGTTTTCTGTCTCTCAAAAACAAAAATTGATAGATCAACTTCTCCAATCTCTCCAAGCTATCTTTCTCTGCACTATTTTGGTTTTCCATTATCCCTGGCATCTTAAATTTATTTTTCTAATTGGGAAATTCATGTTTTCTATTAGAATAGGTCTGTATGATTGTGATTGATCATAGATTCTAATTTATGGAGAGATTATATTGATAGATTGGAGCATAAGCTCTCAAATGTACCAAATCTATTTCTGTCTCTTCTGATCTATATTATATATTGATTTTTGATACCTATATCTATTTCCAAAATATTGATCTTATTTTTTTCATTTGATTATGGCCTGTAGAAGGTGTGTGATTTTTTTTCAATTTTTGGAAGATTAATTCTTGAGTTTAAAGTATGTTCTCTTCAAAAATGTCAAATCTATCAAGAATTATATTTCACAATTTTCAATATTTTTCTGGACTTCTTAATCAGGTTCTCAAATAGTGAAAAAGTTATTTTTTGACTTATCAAGTGTTCTCAAGTGTGATAAATATTTTTTTGAATTTTTGGAAGTCTATTTGAGTTGTCTTAAAAATATTTTTTAAATACACCTAAATTATCACTGTTTTTGTTCTTCTGTTAACTACATATTTTATTATATAAATGAGTTCTTGGTGTATAATCTTACTATTTTTAGTTCTTTTATAATCTCAGGATTATCCAAGTATTTTTAGTTTGATTTTTGGGAACTTATATCTTCTGTTTAGGGTTCGTATTTGCCATCTACTTAAATCTGTCCAGATCTCGTATGATTGCTTTCATACATATATTTGAGTATTCAAATCTGATATGATTTCTTCCAAATTATAGTTTTCTGATTGCTTTAAATCTTAGGAGTATCATTGAATATTTAATTGAATTTTAAGAGGCTTATTTTATTGATTAGAAGTATTAGTTTTCCTGTCTATCAAATCTTTCCATATATTTGAAACAGTTCATATTCTGTTTCATTATTTTGTGTGATTGATCATTCATTCAATTAGTGAAAGTATTGGAGCCCTTAGTTTGATTGTGCCTTAAGTGAAACACTTTCATAAGTGTCCTTAGTTACTTAAAAAGGGGATATTTATATTTTCAGGTTAGTTAAGTATGTCAAGGCTACTCTTTGACATATAAAGATTAAGGTTACTCTTCACCTTTCATAAGAAGATTGGAAATTCTCCTCTTTGCCTTAAAATATTGGGTAGTTAAGGCTCCTCTTTGCCCAAAAAATGATTGTTGGGTAGGGGTTACTCTTTGCCTAGAAAAAGAATGATGTGTAGAGGCTACTCTTTGCCTTGAAAAATATTGGTTGAAAAGGCTACTCTTTTCCTAGAAAAAGATTGTAATTGTTTTGGCTTTAGTTAGTAAAGGACATTATCCAATAAGTAGTTGGAGAGGAGACCTAGCCTATCTTTAGGGTAGGTGAACTTCTTCAACAAACTGTATGCTTTTCCCTCTCTTCTCAACTCTCTTCACTTATCATATTGTGTGTTATCATTTTAGCATTTACCCTTACATATCTCATTAAATCAAAATTACTTGGGTGTTAAGTTTTAATTCAGCAATAAAGTTTTTTTTAATACTTAATTCACTCCCTTATTAAGTGCATTTAGGGCTTACAATGTTCAAGTTGAGAAGCTAACCTATAGACACAAAAAAGTTCTTACATCCTAAGTTATTTTAATTTTAAATAAATTCAATACAGTAGCAAATTTACTTTTAGCTACACAAAAACATAGAATAAGCTCTCTAGTATTTGTTAAGCAATAGTATCAAACATTAAGGAATAACTAACATAAGCTATAATCTCGTAAGCTTGGATTATGTAACTTAAGGAATTAAAACATTAGGCTATGTTGATTAACTTTCACTTACAAATTCAATTAATCTATTGCTACTCATAGTATTAAATAGTGACAATTATTGATCAAGAGTTAGTATCCAGTGTTAGAACTAGAAATTACAAATAAGGTGATCAAGACTATACATAATCCCTAATTCTTGGCATTTAATCAAAGTTTTAACTTAATCTTATGATTCCTATAAGGATTGAATATAGTCACCAAACAATTTGAATTACATTTTGTTTAAGGTAAAATAAAGAATGCAAAAACTAAAAATTTAAATAAAATTAATAAAATTTGATGAATGAACAAGTAAAAGACAATAATGAATTTTGTAAACCAAGGGAAGTTCCACCTTATTTTGGTATTGATAAAACAAAATTTATTATTAATGCTTGTGTTTATATGAGTGTTAAAAGATAGGTTGGGCAAAGCTTAAGTTTGATCACTCGAAGTGGAAAGTGGAATTTTGTCAAGACTCAAACCTTAAAGAAGGAACTTAGCATAGAATAGGTTTACTTATGGTCCTTTTAAGTGTAAGCCTTGCTTATTTTCTTTTGGTGATTTTAAAGGCCCTTTTGCATGTTCATTCATGCATAAATATCTTAGAATACGGATATAGGAACATAATTAAGAGATTTATATGGTTAATATGATTGTATCTGCTTAATGATTAATTTCGTTGATTATGAATGCATTAAGATAGTCAATTAGTATGAAATGTTTTTTAGAATGCTGATATTGGTTTCTAAGGTTCTAATAAGTTTGGGCCAAACTATTTAGTTTTGTTAATATATTTAGATCAATTGACCGAATGGTAAAGAACGGTTGATAGAATATCAACCATTTTTTCTATAGTTCGACTGAATGGTGAAGAACGATTGATAGAATATCAACTTTTGGTAAATCGGTCAATTGAACCTTGCCTATAAGTCGACCAAATGTTGAGAAAATGAAGAGAAAAATAGGAGCTAGATAGATTATACAACGGTAACAAAATTGATCCAATATAATGCTAATATGTCTGTTAGGCAATGCCTATAATAACTATTAAGCAACAGATATATGGTTGATTAATAAGTATAAATAAGTGTTTTCAAATGTGTTTATAAACATGAGTTTTACCAGAGTTTTATAAGGGTCCCACAACAGTTCTAACATAGAATATACGATATATTAGCATTATTTTTATACGTATCTTTCATCTATTCTTTGTGAAAATATTTTTTTGTGTATTGAGTGGTGAGTTTGAGGCAAGTTATTTTTATGCATTCATTTGGGCCTCTTTTATACACCAAATAATTTAGAGTGAAGCAAAATTTCAGTTGTATTATTCTTGTGAGGATTGCGAGGTTATTCTTGAGCTTTAGAAAAAGAATTGAGTGAAAGGTTATCCTTGAAAAGGATTGTAAGATCAAACGTTGTACACTTTTATTGATTTAGTACAATCATCTCAAAAAGTGATGTTGGGAACTAGATGTAGGGGCAAGTGGATAACTTTGAACTAGTTTAAATCTAGTGCATCTCTTCTTCCTTTACTCTTTAATTTTCTTTATGCTTTTGTTTCATTGAGTTGGTTGTTTGTTTTGATAAATTAGATACAAGTTTCTGTGTTCTTTTCATCTTTTTTAGAGAAATAATTTTTAATCTGAATTCACCCCTTTAGGTGTCACAAAAACTTAATAATTAGTATTAAAGTATAGGTCTCACACTATTTTTAATTCTAACAAATTAGTGAGTAAAGATCTTATGGTACACATGATGTACATCCTTACTCTCACATCTAGTCTTGAGGGTCAAAACACTCATAGAGCACCATATTTCGATGGAAGCCAATTATTTGTATTGGAAGACAAGGATAACCCACTACTTAAGAAGTGAAGGTATAAATTTATGGCTTGTTGTTTCTCAAAATAATGCCGTACATTCTATACTCATAGGAAATGAGATTGTGCTTAAAGAAGATAATGAATTAAATATAGAAGAGAAGAAGGTAGCATCCTTGAATAGTAAGGCCATGAATATTTCATTTTATGCTCTTAATATTGAAGAATTTAATATAATTTATACATATGAATCTGCATATAATATTTGGCATACGTTAGAAATTACACATAAAGGTACAAATCAAGTTAAAGAGACCAAAATTAATATATTTACTCATCAATTTTAATTGTTTAAAATGTCGTGTGATGAAAGTATTTCTGATATATATGCTCATTTTTACAATATTATGACTGGTTGAAAAGCTCTAGGTAGGACCTATTCTAATGTTGACCTTCCAACGAAAATTCTAAGATCACTACCAAAATCATGGGAACAAATGGTGACGGTAATTTAATAAGTGAGGGATCTAAGTGCTCTACCTATGGATGAACTTATTAGATCACTACTTACACATGAGATAGTACTAAAAGATACAACAGAAGAAGCCACTTCCAAAAAGAAAAACATGGAATTTAAGGCTACGAAAAAGGAAGAAAGCGAGAATGAATATTCATCTTATGGAAGTGGTGAAGAAGAATCTATCGTACTTATTACAAGAGGCTTAAGATTTTTTATGAAAGGCTCCAATCCGTAATTAATAAGGTAAGTTAAATCAACACATCTAAAAATAAATTACCTAACATAGCCTATTTTGAATATGGTGAAAGGGGCATTTGAAGTCACATTGCTAGCATCTTTAAGAAGACGAAAAGTAAGAAAAGAAGGAAAGGAAAGAAAAGAAGAATTACAAGAAGAAAATGCTAAAAGAAGCATGGAGTGAGTCAAGTGAATCCAAAAAGGAAGAGATAGCAAATATGTGCTTCGTGGCTCATAATGAGGTAAGTATCCCTCACCCTATTGATGAATGTGAAATAGAATACACATATGAATAAATTTTAGAATTATTAGAAGACTTACCTAATAAAAAGAAGAATTGCATGAAAGAAATTAGGAACCCATGAGAATGATTAATAAATATAAATTGGAAAATGAAGGACTCAGAAAAGATCTAAATTCATTGAACAAAGATGACTATGAATTGGTAAATGAAAATATTGCATTAAAGAAAGAAGCGGAATTGCTTAAAGAATCACTATTGAAATTTACAAAAGGAAAAGAAAAATTAGAAATCATGTTAAGCATTCAAAAGATGAGAAATTGAAACATGGTCTAAGATATAATGGAGCATCATCTAGTAACAATTTTTTTATAAAGGGAAAGAATTTGGAAGATTATAGTACTAAGGTTGTTCAAAATATATCACAAAGTAGATCTCAAATAAAGCATTATTCATACATCTATTATGATAAATCTAAAAGCCATGTGCATCGTCAAAGGACTTTTATCCAATAAAGACAATGTTTTAAACAAAGGATCTATCATGATTATAAGTATAGAAATGCATATAAAACATTGAATCCCTTATTTTTCTCATATTGTGAAAGATATGGACATGTTCAATATTTATGTTATGATCGATTGAGGTATGTAGATATCCTATCAAATGGTCATGAAAGATATATAACTAACACTCATGGACCCAAGATGATCTGGTTACCAAAAGTTCATTAAATTTCTATTTTTCAGGTATCTTGAAGAACAAAATAATAATAATAAACTGCCATTGTTTAACCAAGTGAAATATAAATTAATAAGGAGCAACAAACAACAATTTGAAAGGTACCCAATGTAAGAAATAATTGCTAAAATTGCCTTGAATAATTGTGTTAGTTTTTTATGAAAAAGTCTAGATATTTTTTATGTATCTGCATTGATGATCATGTGGTCGACCAAATTGACTAATAGGTCAACTGATAGGCACTATTAGGTCGACTGATGTTTAAAATTCATCAAGTTTTAAGTCCTCTCTTCCTCTTTTCTGCCTCACTCTTCTCTATCACTTCTCTCTCTTTTCTTCCATCACGGTTGTATCCCAAAGCTGTCTCCTCCATCTCTGTCAATTTTTTGAGCCTTCAAATTAGTTTTTGAGGCTTCCTAAAGGCTTCACATAACTTATCTTGCCTTCTTTGCCCCTGTAAAATCACGTATTTGTGTTTTATCCTCTTCTCCACCGTCACTGTCGCCTACCATTTTCTTCCCCTTCATTGAGCTTCAGGAGTCTCCGAATCCATATCTCTACTCCTAGTAATATCACGAACCAAACTACTACTTTAATTTACTACAATTACACCTAGATTACTCAAAATTTGGATTTCTACCATTTTAAGGTTTTAGAATTGGGATTTTTGCATAGAATTATGAAATTAGTCTGATTTCTTTGTTTTTTTTCTTACATTTAGAAGCATAATTATGGTTTTAGAACATTTAATTGTAATTATGCATACTCATTTTTGACTTCCCCAATTTCAGTTTTGATTTTTAAGGCTTATCTAATTTTCTGGTCAATTTTCTTAAATTTATATGAATTTTATATGATGAAAATTCAATTAAATGGTCAATTGAGGTTTTTATTCTATCAATTGATTTTATTTATGCTTAAATTTATTTTTCCAAATTTTTAGAATATGTTTTTAAGTTTTGGTTAATTAAATTAATTTTGTGAAATTAAAATATCCAAAAAGTCAAATAATGGTTTATTTAGTGTGATTATTTCTTCATCAGTTTTATATTAATAAAATTCTCTTTTCTTCTTAAGTTTTTTCCATATAACCTTTTCTAAAATTTTTACTATATGTCATTTTATATTTCGGTTTAAGTCCTATATATTTTAGCAAATTACATAACATTCATAAAGAAGCATTCCAAATCTTGGATGATATTCATCTGTTTGTGCATTTACTTTCAGATTGTGTTATAGACTTCAGAAAAAATGATTACTCATGCGCTTTATCCACTCCTAGAGCCCATCTTTAGTTGTTTATTGTTATCCTTAGGTCTCTTACATTCTCAGCTTGTTTAAACTCTCACTATGTTATGACTTGAGGTGATAACACCTCTAGGAGTAGGAGAACCCAAGCCTGTTAAGAGGAAGATTACCTAGACATTGATTTTGACCAACGATTTCAAGATTATGCTTTTAGGAAGCTCTTTGAAATCCATACTATTTCTCCTACCCAACTAGACTTGTTTAGGGAAAATGGTCTTATCTAGTTTTTCATTGATCAAGGGTGGAAGCCTCTACTCACTCTTTCTTCTGAAATTTGCCCCACTACTGTCAAATGTATCTACGACAACCTTAAAGAGGTTAAGGAAAATATGAGTATATCCTTTTGTCTATAGTATAAAATGTTCCTATCCGTCTCTTTAGAGACATAATTAACATCATGAATTCCCATTCCTCCTACCTTTTCTCATTATGAATGTATTTCAAAACATAATGGTGCCCCTCACTCCTTAACTAAGAGAGTCAAGACCATTTTTGAATTGAAAAGTAAGGAAGGCATATTAGACACACCAATGTATGTGAGAAATATGATTGCTAATCCAAAATTCCATCATTTGTTTATTAAATACAACTTTATTTTGTCTAGTGGTAATTACAATAACCTAAGTTATGATGATCTTTGGTTTCTTTCTACTATAATGCTTGGTGAGAAAATCCATTTAGGTGATTTCATCTAGCGTAATATGATTCATTTTTTTCGGTCTAAGAAAAAGGGCCAACATATCCCCTATTCTCTTATTCTTGATCACATATTCCAAAATTTTCATATCCCTCCTTTGCAAGATGATTTTGAGTCTTATTCCTTTTTTGATCAAAACTCCATAAAACGAATTGGCTTTCAAACTATTGAGGGTTTTATTACTCAACCTCATTAGTGACAGCAGTGATCTGCCGCTCCTATTCCTCCTGATACAGATGATGTGATTACTCCTGCTTCTAATCTACCTGCTTTTGTATTGCACGATGATGAGGAGACATCTACTGGACTCGTTTCACCCTCTGTTGGACCCCCTCTGACTCTTTATAATATCGAGTCCGTGATTCTTTCCCTTTATTGCAAAGTCAATCGTTTGACAAGTCCGATGGACAACTACAATGCTTTACTTCTCAAGATTCTCTCTTAACTTCCTCCTCCTCCTTCATCAGATCTCTAGTACCTTTTTATATTGTTTTAGTTGACTTTTGATATATTTATTTTTGTTAATGATCCTATTTTATGAAATTTTTTTGCTCATTTATGTCATTGACTCCTTGATATGAAGGATTTTGGATTGTAGTTCTCTTTGTATGATATCTTTTGTGATTTAATTCCTAACAATTGGTAATACCTCATTCCATATGCTTAAACATATTGTTTGAAGTTTTAATATGTTTGTGTGTATTATCGGTGAGATCTTTTAGTGATTCTAAAAAGGGAGAAAGAACTATGTGATATTATGTTATATGTTTGATTACCAAGTATAAATAACTCTTTGTGTACATTTTTGTAAACATGAATTTTACCAGAGTTTTATAACAGTCTCATAATAGTTTTTAACACAAAATATAAGAGTTATTAGTAGTTTTTTTATACGTATTATTCATCAGTTCTTTGTGAAAACTTTTATCGGTTGTTGAGGGGTGAGTTTAAGGAAAATTATTTTTGTGCATTAATTTGGGCCTCTTTTATACACCATGTAATGTTAAGTGAAACAAAATTTTTGTTCTATTATTCTTGTGAAGATTGAGAGGTTGTTCTTTAGCCTTAGAAAAATAATTGAGTGAAAGATTATCCTTGAGCCTTAAAAAGGATTGTAAGATTAAACGTTGCACACTTTTGTTGATTTAGTATAATCTTATCAACATGTTGTGTTATGAACTAGACATAGGGGCAAGTGAATAACGTCTAACTAGTATAAATCCAGTGTATCTCTTCTTCCCTTACTCTTTAATTTTCTTTATACATTTGTCTCATTGAGTTGATTGTTTGTTTTGATACCTTAGTTATAAGCTTTTGTATTATTTTCAGCTTATTTAAAGCAGTGGTTTTTAATCCTAATTCACCCCCTCTTACGTGCCATACAAACCTAACAAATTTGAAATTACTCAATGATGGAAACTTAGGGATTATTATATCCTTGTTTTTTCTTCCCTTCACCTTATTAATTTAATTATACTTGATCCTAGATATCCTATGATTTTGATTATCCTCTCTCAAGATCTAATCAAGTAATCTCAGTTGAAATAAATATAGGTTGAGCTGTAATCTCTTGATTAATAAAACCACTCTTAAGAACTTAATTGATATTAAAGTATTCATAAGGATAATTAACAAACAATCAAGATCTCTCTTCCACTTTTTATTAACCTGATATTTTTCGGTTTATCAAGACTCCAACTCTCGTTGTGCAACTTAACATAAACAAATTGATTTAACCTCTTTATTTGAATCAATTATAAGCTCAACAAACATTGTAAAGAATTAATGTATTAAATCCAATAAGGTAAAAGTTGTACAAATAGTTCAAGAATAAGCCTTAAAATATATTTAACAAGTTATAATCTTGTTCAAAACATAACTATTCAAGTTTAACATTCAAGGTTAGGAAATGAAGAAGAGAAAATAATAATATGAAACTTGAAGCGTTGATTTGGAAAATCTGGACAACTGGATTGATCTTAATGTTTCCACCTTTAATCTTGAGTTTCTTTTTGTTTTTCCTCTATAAAACATGTTCTCTTTCTTCTTAGGATCTTGTTTAACTTCAGAACGATGGGTTCAAGGGTTTTCCCATATGTTATGTATCAAAAAATTGCTCTAAGTCATCAAAATCATGTAATTGTCATGTCCCTTAAAATTTGATGTATGTGTGACTTAGAGGACGCATGATCTTCTATCATGATCATTTCATTCAGCTTCATCCTTTCCTCCTCCTTGCTCCTTAGTTCAACTTCCCCTGAAACTCCATTAAGTACCTACACATTAAGGTCAATTTCTTACCTAACATCAACAACTATTGTACAAAATTAATAAACATTAAAAACACAGTAAAAGAGTATAATTCTAAGTCCTAAACACTGAATTATCATCTTAAACAAGCATACTAAAACACTAAACCACTAAAAAAACAAACTTTAATGCAAACCTATCAACTTCGTCGCATTTAAAAATCTGTCTGAAAAACGTGTCTACACCCTATAATGGTAGTCTCCACCGATCTACAGCAGTGCCGTTATAGGATGATCAACCCACCGTTAGCCTACAAAATCAGGTGGTTTGCAATCCTTTAACAATGGGCTGTTCAGGGTGCTGTTAATAGTCTGTTTTTCATAATCTTCTTGCATCCTTTTGCACATTTTTCCAATTCTTCACATCAAACTATAAATTAAACATTTCTAAACATTTATCCACTCAAATAGGTGTAAATTGACATCAAATAAAAATAAAAAACACTATGAATTTTCCCCCTAATGCAAAGACACATGAAAACATAATACAACTAATCCTAAAAACACATGCATACGTATAAGCAAAATGATATAAAAAATGAAAAAATTCCTTTCCACACACTTGAACAACACATTGTCCATAATGTGTTAAAGGAAAAACACAACAAGGAATACAAGTAATATAATGTAATTTATAATAAAAATGAAATAAGTAAAGGGGAAGAAAGCTTATGGAAATTGTGATGGGGACAGGGTTGAATATGGACGTGAACTCCTTAAATGATAAAGAATTTCAGCAACTTCTTCATTTGATAACATTGCTAACATGCCAATAGCTTCAATTGGGCTTCTTGTTGGCATGCCACTTGCTACAATTGTGCTTCCATTGCATCTATGTGCCATTACATCTTTTTGTTATTATCCTCCAATGCAATTAGAATGTTCTCCCATAATTCCCCTTTTTCATCATAGCCATCGCTAGATATCTCATCATCCTTTCTTTTTGAAGTTGATGGTGCTTTGTTTTTCAATTTTTGGAACGTATTCCTAGAGCTAGGATTTAGGAGTTCCATGCCATGGTTCTCCAAAATCTCAGCTTGTATCAAATGTCAGGCATCCAAAAACTCAAATTTCACAAGGGTTAGCCTAGTTACATTAACATTGAAATGTTCAACAAGTTTAGTAACAATAATACCCATTCTTGAGTAGTTATTTCTCTTATGGAACGAACTAACTAAAGAGTGAAAAATATAATACATTGTGCATACCTTAAGTTTAGTGACTATACACCATAAAACAAGTAACTCCTTTTAAAGATGTTATGGTCTAAACAACTTATAATTTTAATCAATTTAATCCTAGACCAACCAAAGACAAGTGCACCTTGTTAACAAATATTGTAAAATGGTAAGAAATTGAGTATCGTTCTCCCTAGGAATCTGAGCGTAACACTAGGTCAATCGATGTTAAATTATCTCAATAACTCAAAAGGGATTGATTAAAGGGAAACTAGAAAGGAATATAATGGCGCCTAAAATTAAGGTCATTAATATTAGGAACCCTCACAAAAGACTCTAGGACCAGTTTAACACCTAAAATAAATTTTGTTATTTCATTAATCTTCCAATAATTAGTATCCTATGGTCAAGGTCCTCTGATCATATAAAAATCCTACTAAGATGGCTAATCAAAGCAAGATTATGTATTAATAACTTTAGCTAGGTAAAATTCCTCCAACAAACACAAACTCATTCAAATCCTAACCCTAACTAGGAATTTAAGCATGCATAATTATCAATAGAAATAAGAATAAACCAAATAAATACATATTTAAAATCAAGAGTCAATATAGAATAGATAAAAAGGGAAGGAATACAACCAATAAATGGTCAAAATTGGTTGAACTCCTATCTTTAGATCCATTTGCAAGCTTTGAGAAACTCCAATCCACTAGTAAATTCTAGATGAAACCAAAAGAAAAATAAAATTATACAAAACCCTAAGAAAAGGGAATGAAAACGCTTCTGGCCGACGCTCCTCTATCGCGACTCCTCTTTAATCTGTCGAATCCCTTTCTTCTGCATTGCTTTTGGCTTTTATATTTGTTTGGATGATGCTTAGGGCTTATACGATGAAGCTGTGTTGTTTCATTAATGTTTTGTGCATGATTTAAATGAAACGCTAAGAAAATGATCCTATATTCGATCAACCGACCTTCACCATTCGGTCGATCAACCTTCGTTGTTTTTTCATTTGGTTAACCGATTCTTCTATGTGGTTAACCGAAAAACTTATTGCGAATAATTCAGTCAACCTGTGTAACTTTAGTCAATCCATCTTCCTTGTTTCTTCATTTGTTCGACCGGTCCTTTCCATTCAGTTGATCAATCCTTGTTATTCGATCAACCGACTTCCCTCATTTCTTCATTCGGCCGACTAATCCATCCATTTGATCGACCGACCTCTTCTTATTTGACTATCGTATATGGAGTTTTAATCTAAGTCCTCTTTATGCTCCAAAATAAGCTCCAATTGAGTCCAAATCTCTAAAACTTGCTCCGACCCTAATATATACCTAAAATTAACAATAATAGCTCTATATTGGTGTAATTCGACCGTCAAATAAGTAAAAACATAATGAAATATGCTATCAAAATCAATAGAATTCACCCATCAATAAAAGAACATTTAATTCTTTAAGATTTATTGAAAATGGCATGACACATGGATTATGAAACAAATACCCGAAGATTTAATAAGTGCTATCCCGATTTTCTGAAAAAGGAGGCCTCAACATACACCATTAGTTTTCTCTATTTGTTCACCTTACTTTTAATAAGATTGAAATTTATTAAATTTTCATATGCTTTTTAATGTCATTTTAATCTTATTTTATGGTTTGAATACTCAATTTGTGTTATATTGTGTTTAATGACAGATTTATTATCTTAGCACATATTTTAGGTCAAAGTATGAAGCAATTTGAGCAAAAGTCCAAGATTGTAGTAATTTGAAAAAAAAGAAAAAAAGAAAATTCAATTTGCTAAGTGTTTTAAGCTCACCATTTTAATTAAATAAAATGGTGAGTACAAGGCGCATGAGAGGAGAGTTGCACGACAATTCGAAAACAAAAGAGCAAGGGAATTAGTTGGGATATTAAGCGTGGATCCCTAAGTCTTGACTTGGGGAGTTGGAGGCTTTGGACAGGTGCAGCTATGCAGAAGTGGGATGAGTGTTGCAACTAAAGAGGAGAGGTCTTGGGGAGGTCAAGACGTGGAGAGCTGTAGCTGAGGACGAAACACATGGCTTGGAGCTGCTGAAGGAGTCTTCGGCTTGGAGGTTTGAGACTCTTCGCGTAGAGATGCTGACTAGTGGAGAGGCGAGAGAGTCTAGGAGCTACTACACAACAGGAGACACACACTAGGGGACCTGCAGAGTTTATTTTCAATTAATCCACACCTATGGCTTTTGATGTACGGCTTTCCTTTGTTTTGCCTTTTAGTTCAATGTTTGACTTTTATTTTGTTTGTTCTTTTAATTTGCTTTATTTTTGTAATTTTTTATTTGCTTTAATCTCTAGATAGTCTGATTGCGGTTGGCCACATACAAAATTAGCTCAAATTAATATATCTTTCTTGAAAAATTTAACAATTTAATTCGAGACCAACATTCGGCAAGCGTACCGGTCGAATCAAGTAATAAAGTGGAGTATATTT
>JAOXYD010087982.1:0-12104 GCA_028565735.1 Pinacopodium congolense
ATTAAACATTGTCCTCAATGTTTGAAAATGAAATGAAAATGCACAAAGTAAGGGAAGAGGGAAAGAAATACACCCGTATGATATATCCTTGAAGGTCAACGATGTATTGGATTTGAAACTGCAGTATGTAATAAAAGGAAACCAAAACAACACAAAATAGCCAAAAATGGAGCTCCACTGTCATATATAGGAAGAAGTAGTACAAAAAGAGCTATCCAACTAAAACATATAGTCTGTAGATCTGAACCAAAAAACAAAAGTAACAAACAACATAAGGGAAACCTATACTACTGAATGAAAATAAAACAACAAAAGAACTAAACATCTGAAACAACACAATGAAAAACAAATAAACTATTAAGTAGGATCGTCGCCATCCCTAGGTCGTCTCGACTCCCATAGAGAATAAAGATCGTCCACTCGATGATGAAGCCGAGTAACATTGGAGTTCAGGGCCGAGATCTCCGAACAAACTTCAGAAAACTCAGTAAAAATCTGACTCTCCATCGAGATCAGATACTGCATCATAGAAACCTGCGGGTCATCCGAAGCTAGCGGAGGTGGACGAGCAGAAGTAGCTGCAGGCGAAGGGCAACGATGTGGAACAACACTCGATGTCGCCTCTGATGATGCCTCACCCATATCCTCAGGCAAGTCAGGCTGAACTGGCTCCTCGTGACGTTGCTCACCCGGTCTTCTCTTTCGCCAAATGCCTCCCCGATAGACAAAATCCCACAACTTCATGATTCGTGCATTGATGACATTTCTCTCTAGATAATCCTCAAAATCCATGCCATCCAAAGGCACACCAGCATCCCTAAATACTGGGGTGAGAAGACATGGGAAACAGAAATTCTTGCTGGCCTTCTTGTACTTAACAACATACCGCATGGCCAAAATAATAAAACCAGCAAAAGGGATACCAGAAATGGTCCCTAACCCATGAATCATCTTATATAGCAGGTATATATCCCTATACCGCATCTCATTCAATCCACTAGCTCGAGGGGCTACATTGTTGCTAATCATACCAACAAATATTCTCTCCCTAGGTCCCAAAGCAGCAGTAATGAAATTTCGGGCATTCCTAGTCAATCCTAGGGCCTCTGTAGCAGCATGCATCGAAAACCGAGGATCCGAAAGATAAGTATTACCTCGAATAGGATCCTTTTGCTTAAGAAAGATTTCTCCCAAATCTGGTACACCTAATAAGGAAGAAATTGAGGCACGAGTGATAAGGATGGGAATACCTCACACCGTCAACCTGATCTCGATGGTGTCCACCTCGGCCTTATCTTCCATGTTGGCATAAAATTCCCGAACCAACTCGGGATAAAAGGGACCGGCCAAGGTCACCACGGGCTCCCATCCAAAAGTCCAAAAGGCCCTCGACATGTCAAATAGCACCTCCAAATTGGGATGAAGAGGCCGCTCCACGATAAATTCATTCCCCCGATGCTCTTCAAACCAGTCAAAATTTTCTTGACTGATAAACCGGACTGGAGAAATTGTTTAGACGATCAAAATAAAAATAAGATCTATGTGAAGTGTGCCATAAACAAGTCAAGGAGGACAAAAATAAGATCAAAACAAGTTAGAGGACTAATTTACAGAATTTATGAAGTATGCCATTTGATCTTTCCTCATAAATTCATTGGGATTTAAGATGTATGTGAGACCTATATTTTGATACTAATTATTGGCCCTAAATGACATCTAAGAGAGAGGTGAATTAGGTTTTAAGAATTTATGAAAATTAAAAATTCAGAAACTAAAAAAACAATTTTAAATTGCACAAATAAAAAGGAATAGATTTGAAGTAAAAATAAGAACGAATTACAAAAGATGAATTAAAAAATTTAACAACTTACAAACTCCTTTTTGGCTTAAGGATAACCCTCTTCTTTTTCCAAAGATCAAGAATATCCTTTGAGAAGTTCTTTTTATATGATCAAGAATAACCTCACCACATTCTTATTTTTGTGGCTTAAGAACAACCCTTATAAAATACCGAACCACAATTTCACCAAAGGCTCATAAACATTCAAGAACACTTAATAATAATACAAAAGCACTTTCAATACTTCTTGAATATATAAGCAATACAAAACACATCTATTTATATTATTCTCAAGGCCAATTAGCCGTTGACCAACTTTCGTCTCATTTAATTCTTTTGACCGTTATATAATTCTTGTGACCATTGTTTAATATGACCATTCATGCATAATCTTCTTTATTCGGTCGACCGATATACACCTTTGGTCGATCGATCTTAATTATTTTTCTTCATTAATTGGTCAGTAGATTTTGTCAGTCGACCGATGTCTTCTTCAATATTGTTCGATTGATTAGTCTTCTTATGTGGTCGAACGATCTTATGAGTGGCTACATTTGGTCGACTGAATCATTGACATCGGTCGACCAGTCCTTTGTTTTAATGCCTTAAGTCGACCGATATCTATTAGGTCGGCCAATCTTCATTCAATAGTGACTGCTACACTTTGAATAAATATTTTGCTTTAGATGTACCTATCTTTATAGCATACTTTAAATAAATAGATTAGTAAAAAGAGTGTTTTGTCATCATCAAAATTGGATGGAACCTCCTTTGGTTCAACAGGGTTCTCATTGCAAATCTCTTACAAGCTTTTCATTAGATTTAAAATTCATTCATAGCAACGGTGTTTCTTACAGCTACCCAAGGTTGCCCTGAATTGAAAGTTCTAAAACTCCAATGCATTAATGTTAAAGATGAGGCCTTGATAGATGTTGGAAACCGTTGCTTGTCGTTGGAGTTTCTTGCTTTATACAGCTTCCAAATATTCACTGATAAGTTAGTTGCTCTTCATAACCTTTTTTGACCTTTTGCGTTCTTAACATCTTAAATATGATGTTTAATTCTTGATGCTAATTTTTGGTTTACTTTTCTCTGGTTTTCTTATTTGCATCTGTCTATTTTTTTGCTTCCTCTATTTACATTATCTTTGATATATTTAAATTTATGTCAATCTTTTTTAATAACAAGACTGGTTGCTAATTACTAAAGTTTGGACTCTGTATTTTGCATTTTAGTGGTTTGCAAGCCATTGGGGATGGATGTAAGAAGTTAAAAAACCTTACTCTAAGTGACTACTACTTCCTTAAAAGAAAACACAATTAGTGATAAAAGATTTGTTTGCCCGTGGTTGTAAAGAACTTAAACATCTCGAAGTCAACGGCTGTCATAATATTGGAACTTTTGGACCTGAGGCTATTGGAAGATCATGCCTGTATGTGTTCCTTCTGATTTTCTTACCATTAACCTTAAAGATAGCAG
The DNA here is from genome assembly GCA_028565735.1 of Pinacopodium congolense. Taxonomy (NCBI): domain Eukaryota; kingdom Viridiplantae; phylum Streptophyta; class Magnoliopsida; order Malpighiales; family Erythroxylaceae; genus Pinacopodium; species Pinacopodium congolense. The sequence continues at coordinate 3,320 of JAOXYD010087982.1, forward strand.
GTGAGGCAGGGATGTGAACATCTTACTCCTTTCTGATTATACAAATTGACAAGATATACCTCAATACTCCTACAAAAATTGCAATCCTATATCATGAAAAGAAGAGGACATTTGTCTAGCACAAAGATGGACTTCCAAATGTTGATGAGCTTGGCTCTGTCTAACATACTTTATATCTTGAGATTAGTCTTGGTTCTTAAATCTATTACAAATTTCGTGCAACTGGGAATATGGTGTTTCTCTGGTACCAGTATCTTTACCTTAACATGCTTGGGCATCAAAGGGTTCCTTTTCAACTAATGAAATGATTAATTCCTCATACAAGATATCTGTTGAAGTTTTTTTTCTTCTAATTTTTGTGACTTATTAAGTCTTTAGTGAAACTGTGATGTTACTTCTATACAACAATTTACTTTGTTTTTCTCATTTAGTTGTCTCCCAGTACAATTTCTTCTCATGAAATTAGAAACTGTCAAAACTTTTTATGTAAGAAAATTGTTTTTGATAAAATTCTGTTACTTACAATATTGAAGTTTAAAAAGACATGAAATTATTTTGCATGCATTCTAGAGTACACAGCACGCCATTATCATAAGTAGTCATTTTCAATTTGTTCGTATGTTAACATGTAGTTACATTGAAAGGTTTTGGTGTGATGAAATGAAGAGTTCCTCTTATTGGAGTTGAGTTTACTAAAAGAATAATACATTTTTTACTAAGGAGTTGTTTAATATTATTGTTGGTTGTAATTTTTTATTGTAATTTTTGTGTTTTTATATCAATTTTTATACTGTATTAGTGTATTGTTTTTTTTCGGTTTCTGTATTTAAAAAAATAAAAAACAAAAATTAAAAAAAAAAAGAAACCAAACAATCCCTAAACTCTTAGATATTATTAGTGTAACGCATTTCGACAACAGGCACGAATTGAGATGTCTATTACCAATGAAGAGTTTCGGGGGTTTCTTCTTGCTTTAACTGTTAACTTTATGCAGTTGTGTGGAATCCATGGGATAGAAAGGCTAAGGCTATAGCTGATTTTGGTGACGAGGAATACAAGCATATGTTATGTGTGGAGGCTGCTGCAGTCGAAAAATCCATTCACACTGAAGCTGGGCGAGGAGTGGAGAGGACGACTGGAACTATCCATCGTTCCTTCCAGTTACTGCAGTGGACAACTTGATCCTTGGAAAGTTCTTCAAGGCAGCGAAGCTCTGTACATCTTCACGTGCTGAAACTATAAAGAAGGCAGTCTAAAATGTTCGGTGCACCCACTTAAAAGTTCTAATATTCAACATTCTTGTTGGTCGCACCCACTTAAAAGGTCTGATATTTAACATTCTTGTTAGTGTATCAAAGAATATGCTCTGCTTTGTAAGATGTTGAATCTTGAATCTTGAATTCTTATCTGATGAAAAATAAACTAAATTTTTGTGAGCCTAGAAAACTAAAAAAATTTCCATTCTTACTTAGCTGCATAATTGCTCGAGAATTCAAGCTGATTACACATATAAAATCCAATCCAATCCATAAAGCCAACCAAAACATTACTAATATATATATATATATGTGAAATTGTCCACATCCAACCATAAATATTAGACAGATTTTTTATGTGGATAACTAATGTTAATTTCACAAGATTTCCATCTTAGAAAATATTTAGTCCTCGTGGACCCTAGTCACCATTTATTGTACTTGGAAATATTTGCAGCGTAGCTCGACTAATCCACCCATCTGTGCAGATTTGGAGGCACAACAATGACTTATATAAATATATTTAAACCAGATTAGGCTGCCAAAGTCAGAACATTTAGTTTTTGCCATATAAATATTATAAGAACATTATAAAACTGAAATGTTATTAGCATACAATGTAGAATTTTGTACTTCAAAGCCACTTAAAAATGTTATAGAAAGTACAAAAAATCACCTTAAAATATAGTTAAGTACTACAATGAAAAGAAACGGAAACGTATGAAAAACCTTTACCCTGAAAGTTTGACTACATGTCTTATTTGCAAGGCTTTGTATGTATCCAACCTTATTAGTTCTATTGGATGGAGGAATGCATTTGAGATCATATCGCTCAACTATTTCAACTACCTAATGAAACCAAGGGATCCCATTAAAATCAAAAACAAGTATGAACAAGAATAACAAGTAACCCACTCAAACTTACATCTTGAGAAGCAAACAGGGCAGCAACTACAATTAGAATGAAGACAATGCTAACAAGCAAGAACGTTGAAATCACCTGTTCATTCATCTCTAAGTTATATTGATTGCTATTATGTAAATTAAGATTTCCATAAGCACTCGTAATAAAGACAATACACCCATTTAGGAGTGAGACTTGGTTTGCAAGCTGGAAGTTCTGGTTGCATAAACTTCGAATCTAAAAGAAAACACAACCTGATTTCATTGAACTAGGAAAGATCCTGACATAGAACATAAGGAATTTTGGACTAATTATCCCAACAACAAAAAAAAAACAAGGGATGCCTATTTTGACATCTATATCATCCTGTAGCTCCCACTTAAAGTCACTGCTGACTATTTTAAACAACATAAAATTTGCAGATTCTTTCTATTTTTCTTATTATTATCCTTTTATTTTACCTTGTCAGTAACTCATAAAAAGGAATCTCACTTTAGAGTTGACAATTACCCATTACTCTAACAAGACAAATTCAGAGTTGCTATTAGTAAATCTCAGTTTAACACAATTACATCTCTTCCCAAAAATAGTCCTTTCCAGCACACCCTGGCTAAAATGATTGAATTAAAAAGAAAGAAATCAGAACAAACAAGAAACGTAACAAAAAAAAAAACAATTTCAAGCATCAGTATACATGGAAGCCCAACAAAGGAAAATTACTAAAATGATCAAGGGGAAAAAAAAAAAAAAAAAGAAACCAAAAGCCCAACAAAAACCCTATCAATGAAACTAAGCAATAATCGAGGAAATCAAATATATCTTCAAATTTGAACGATTAACACCAAAAAGACTCAAAAGATAAAGAAACTTAATTTCCTAATACTAGACCAGAAAGTTTAAAGACGAAAATTGAATCAAAGTTAAAACTAGTCTAGTTAAAAGAAAAACTGCATCAGCAACCAAAAATGGTTATAAATGAATTTTTGTGGGGTAGGAAAGAAAAGAAGTGAAACTCACATTTGGGTCGCTTGGAATTCCTTTGAGGAGAAGCAGAATCAGCCGATCCATTACCATTTCCAAGTGTGCTTAAGGGGGGCGTAGTGTTATTCATCAAATGAATTCAAAAGACTCTAAAAATGCAAAATTAAACAAGAACCGAAAGAGAAAGGCAAGACAAAGAGGTACTGATGGTGGAGATCACAAAGCATAAAAATGGGTATGAGAAAAGACGAAGTGACTGCCTTAAAAGTGTTCGGTATTGTGATTACTACTATACAACGACTAATAATATCAATAAAAAAAGGGTTTCTGGAAGGAGGGAGGTGTGCTTGATATTGTCTTGTTTTGACTTTGAAAAATAACTCCTTTTCTTCTTTAGTATTACTTCTCTGGGCAACTTCTTCAATGGACCTGACTACATGTCCCTTCTTTCACAGTCATACATATTCTTAGAGGCAGTCGATGAAGCTGGTCCGTCCAGCGAACTTGAGTTACACTACCCTGAAAATGGCTTATCTATTGCTCTTAAGATGACAAAAGCTTTTCAAACGATTCAATGTCCCAGGAGGAAAGATTTACGTATCCACAGAGCAGAAAACCTTTAATTCACATACCCAGATACGAGTCTTACCAAAATACCCTTAATGCCTAATTTTTATTTTAAATATCATTTAATATGTCCATTAAATCCGGACGCTACATGTGTCCTAGGACCAGATAGGGCTGCCAAAGCTGGGATATGTAGTTTTTCATAATAATGGTTGCAGATATCTAGGCTAATGGCCACGAATGCTGCATATGAAAGGTGGTCGGGTGAAGGAGGTGAGAATGGTTGCTCATCGTCCAGGCGAGGGGTTGCCAAACGATAGGCAACGAAGAAATTATCCAAGTGTGTTAGCTAGATAAAATGCATATTCAAGGTGACATGAATGGGAATTTGACGAAGCTTTCAGTGCAAGCTTACAACCATGATTCCTTTTTTGTTATTTTACTTACATATTTTTATCATCTTACGCTTAACCTATTATTACGGGGCATTTAAATCAGTTTTTAATTATGATTTTTAATTGTAATTATTGTATTTTTATATTAAATTTTATGAATTTTTATAAATTTTTGTATTGTCTTTCTCAATTTCTATATTATATTAGTATGTTTTTTTCGATTTCTATTATGTCGTTTTTTTATTTTTGTATTTAGAAAAATCAAAAATTAAAACCACAAAAATAATCCCAATCGAACAACCCTAAATTAATGTTTTTATAGTTTCTTTTCAACAATTTCTAAATCAATAAAAAAGGGTTTAACTACATAATTATTTATTGTGGTCATTAGTGACCATGGTTAAAAATGTCCTTTACTCTATGTAATAAAATAGAAACTGAATATATTTGGTCGACATCTTATGGTCAGTCATAATCAATTTTAATATAATATTATTATACAAATATTATATTATTATAAAATAATAATAAAATAAAAACATATTATTATTATATAGCTTGCAGGATATGAATACCCATAGTTTACAAGCCAATTATTTAATTCTAATGAAATATATATAAAGAGGGCACCAATTATTTTTCATTTGAATTTCAACTATGAAAGATGATTTTTTTAATTATGTTAGAAATATATAACTTCTATTACGATTCAATTTACATTTGTTATCTCTCTTTTAAATATAATGAAAAATATTATAGTTCATGTACTTTTATCAGTTTTTTTACTCGAATACACAGGTTGGGCATCTTAGCCCCTAGTGGTCTGGGTTATATAGTGACCATTTATTTGTTGAATGGAAAATTGAGAAATAAGTGCTACATTTAAAGGTTAGAAAGTAAATTTTATGTTGATTAATAAGTGAGATGAGTCAATGGGAGTTGGTGATCCTTGCAGTTCAATCATATTTCTTCTTTGCATAAGACTAGTTAGCCCTAAATCTAATAGTCTTAATAGCCCCCCTCTCTCATGGGTTGATGGAATTTTTGTAATTTTCTAAATCTACATTAGTAGTTTACAAAAATGTCCCATCCCACGTGAAAGAGGTGGCTATTAGGGCCGTAGTTACCTAGTTTTTTTCCCTTCTTTTTGTTACTTTTCACCAATCTATGGGCTTGTGCAAATGCCTTAAAGCTCCGATGTCAGACTTTTGTGGACATTGTAGCCACCATACAACACTCATTCTAGACTATTGTGTAGCAAGATTCATATAGTTCTACGTGTTACACTGTCTTCTCCCTATTTCTCTTTTTCTTTCTTTAGTTTTCAGTTTATATTCCCTTCTCTCGATCATGCAATCTTTAAAGAGTTGTTCAAAATTTTTTTAAAGATTTCAATGTCGAATGTATTGAATACCAATTTTTTTACTTAAAGCCCTCAATTTTAAATAATAATATTGATTATTCGAGATATGTCATTTGCTCTTTTTCCCTTCTTTATTTTTTCTTAAAAGTCCAACGATACGTGGAATCTTAAACTTTTCTTTTTTTCTTGTTTTTTGTTGAGTGGTTTTGAATTTGGATGTTATGAGTTAAATGCTGCAAATTTTGTATATGTGTATTTGAAACCGGTATAGGGCATTGATGCTTGCTTCATTTATAACATGTTCAAAGAAGGAAAAAAGTTAAGATGGTCCTTGATTAGAGAAGGGACAAGCAACTCCAGGAGAAACAGAGAAGAAATTAACAACAAATTGGCTATTTGCCTTTTCTTTTTATTTCATTCGCTAAATATAAGGGGTTGCATTATAACAAAACTCCTTGATTTACGGGTATCATGAAATTTGGAATGATCTACTAGCATATTCTTTCTTATTTTTATATCTGTTATAGTTATAGTTGGAGTTTGACAAGTTGTTCTGTTTTGCAGATCTAAATATAGTCCTCAGACTACTTAGGCCTCTATGTCTTGTGTTTGGGCTTCATTAGTCCAAGTTCCTTTCCAGAGTTGTGGTATGTGTCTTCAGTCTTCTTGGGCTTTGTCTATTTAGGTCCAGCCTGATGGTTGAGGTCCATAGGTGTATCATGTCTATCTAGCCTAAGAGAGACCTTATGTAGCATCCCACTCTCATAGGATACCTACCCGATATTTTGATGAATATCTGAGTAAATACCCTACAAGGGTGACACGCTAGAGCAATTATAGTAGGTATCATGCAACATAATCAAAAGGAACATAGGCACAAAAACTCATATTTCATTAAAATAAATTCTCCAAATATTCAATGCTTGACTATTCGGGAGATGTCTGGATTCTTCTTAATGCGCTCTCCTATAATTGCAGTACATACACATATATTATTATTTGTTCAATTGCATAATGACCAATTATAAATGTATGAATATGTCATGAATAATGCATGCTCGATTCATATTCAATCACTTCTAATTCACCTTATTCATACACATTAATGCCAATCTTTAATATATATTAGCATTGCTCAATCGAAACTTATCAAATCTTCTAACACTCTATCCTACATCCGTTGAAAGTCTCATTTCTGAAGTTCACTATGATCGCATGTCAGAAAAATATGCATAACTTTCAATACACTAATCCAAATGACATGTCACTTTCACCATAGTCAATTTAAGATCCATATCTACATATTTCATGCTTTAAGTTCTTTCTCATTCAGCCTGTAAATGCCTCAAAATTAGGACTTAACTTTCTATTCTAGATTTAGGGTTTCACATAAGGTAGTTTCAGTATACTGATCATAACTTTTTTTCCAAATTGTGTCTTGGTTTTTGAGAATTTAGGAATAGAAGCATACATTAATGTATTATTCTCAAACAATAAAAATTTAAGAATAGAAGCATACACTGATGTTGACTGGGTAGGATGTCCTAAAAATAGAAGATCTACTTTTGGGTATTATGCTTTCTTTGGTGGAAATCTAGTCACTTGGAGAACTAAAAAACAGGGAGTTATTGCTAAATCAAGTGTAGAGGCAGAATATAGAGCTATGGCATAAGGAGTATGTGAACTTCTATGGCTTAATAAGTTAATGTAAGATATAAAACTTCTTGAAAAAAGGCTTGTGTTGCTACCTTGTGACAATAAGGAAGCTATTAGTATTGCTCATAATCCAGTTCAGCATGATCGTACAAAGCATATTGAGATTGATCGATTTTTATTAGAGAAAAGCTAGATGATCAAAGCCTTATAATCAGCTATACAAATTCAGAAAATAAATTAGTTGATGTTTTTACCAAGGGACTTGGTAGCAAGACATTTCATGCCTTGTTCTGCAAGATGGGCATGCGAGATATCCATGTACTATCTTGAGTAGGAGTGTTGAAAATTGTACATTAATGTTGACAGTGGCATATTGACAACTGTATATTTAATATTGATAGCATTATTATTAAGATTGGTGTATCCCTAATTTAGCGGGGATCTCCTATTTAGGACCTAATTTAGAGAGATTATTCCAGTATATTCTATTTTCCTTTTATATTTTTCTTGTATATATGGACTGCTATAAACTACAAAGTAATATAAGAGTTTTATTCCTCTCTTCTATCTTATCTTTATTATTCCAACACTCTACCAATTATTATCTCAAACCAACCTAACTTGGAGCAAGAAGAGAGGGTGGCTAGCATAATCAAGAAAAGAATGAGTGTTGTGGGTTGGCAGGTTTTTTATATAGGAGGTATTAACCCAAATATAGTTATGTATAGAATTAACTTTGAAGAAGGATGAAAAAAGTGAGGGAGAGGCAAAGGAGATTGAATCCGAATATGCTAGAGGTTGTAAAGAAAGAAATTGTGAAGCTTTTTAATGTAGGGATCATATACCTTATTTCAAATAATGAGTGGGTGAGTCAAGTTCAATGTGTTCCTAAGAAGACAGGCATGACAGTGATAGAAAATGAAGAAGGAGAAAAAATTTCAACTAGGAGCATCATCAATTGTAGGGTACGCATAGATTATAAGAAGTTAAATTTGGCCACTAAGAAGAACCATTTTCCTTTACCTTTTTGTGGACCAAATAATTGAGAGAGTAGTAAGCACGCTTTCTATTGCTTTCTAGATGGGTACTTGGGTTATAATCAAGTTTTACGTAATTGGAAGATCAAGAGAAGACCACCCTTACTTATCCCTATAAGACCTTTGCATATCGGAGGATGCCCTTTAGTCTTTGTAATACGCCCACCACTTTTTAGAGGTGTATGATGGCTATCTTTGCGAACATGAATGAGGAAATTATGGAGGTATTTATGGATGACTTTTCTATTTTTAGAGATTCTTTGACCATTATTAATTCAATTTGGATAGAGTTCTCCAAAGATCAAAGAATCTTACATTGTTTCGAATTGGGAGAAATGTCATTTCATGGTGTAAGGAGTTGTCTTGGGCCATAAAATTTCACATAAGGAGATTGAGCCAAAACCGAAGTCATTGAACAGCTCCTATCTCCCACAAACATCAAAGGCATTCCAGCATTCTTAGGCCATGCCGGGTTCTATCGACGATTTATTAAGGATTTTTTTTTGTCATTGCCAAACCTTTAACTACTCTATTAATTAAGGATGTACGGGACCTCTGGGGTTTCAACAAGATCGTGGTAGTGTAAATGAGAATAAGCTAATTAGGATGGTAGAGGCATTGAGCTC
>JAOXYD010087992.1:0-12104 GCA_028565735.1 Pinacopodium congolense
TTGATTTAATCCAAAAAATAGGAGAAAATAGATAATGATCTGAGTTAGAAAATCCTCTATGATGATTTAAAAACTCATATATAGGTCTTAGCTTCAATCTCCAACAAATAGCAACTCAAAATATATTCTAAAACTCGAATTACAAGTGTTTTAAGCCTAAACTATCAAAGAGAAGGTAAAAGAGAAGCAAGAGCTTCTTTAACTAAGGTTAGATATGAAGTCTCTAGGTTGTGTACGTGTGTTCTGTGTTTTCTTGGCTCTATTCAGGCTCTGGAGACTCCTCTCACGTGCCAGGACATAAGTGGATTAATTGAAGACACGTCAGGTTTGAAATTCTCAAGATTTAGATCTAAAATTGTTGACTTGGGATACAACGGCACCCTCTCATGGTGCCGTTATAACTCGAAACCTGGAGACTACAACGGCCCCTTGATCATCAGACAACAACACCCTCTCATGGTGCTGTTAATGGACATAAACAAGAGGTGTTCTTGATGTTTTTGATCCAATCTTTATCATTCAGCTCCATTCTGCAAATCAAACATAATAAGACATTAATTAAACACTGAATTAGGGGTCATAATTCAACAAATTAACCATGAAAATTATATCAATTTGGCCCCTATCAGTAGAGTTCTAGCTATTCCTAATGTTGTGTTAAAAGAAAATAAAAAGAAACCTCTTGAATTTTTTGAACTTAAAAACAAATATAAAATGCAATTGACGAAATCAAAACTAATAAGCACGAACACAAAACAAAATGGAAATTTTCACAATAAAAGAAAGCTGGGTAAAAAATATATATATGATTTAAGGTCTATAATTTATCTTAATATATATATATGTTATGTGCTTCATCTAAAATGCTAGCCTATGGATTTAAATAAGCTCCTGAATCCTACGTTTCTCCGGTTTTAGACAAATCCTATCCAATAGAAAATTTGTCTCTAATCACGCGATAGCCTAAAGTAAGCTTTCTAAATTTAATTGCATAATAGCATTAGGTACTAGGGAATGACTAGCCTAAGCCATAATCTCGTAAGCTCGGATTGTGTAACTTAGAAAATTGAAATCCCAAGTTCATTAGTTAAGTTTACTTACAAAAGCAATTAACCTATTACTACTTGTGGATTTAGCTAATAACAATTATGGATTAAAAGTTAAATCCTAGAAATTGAACTAAAAAATAAACCTAAGATGACAATTCCTATGAATAAACCATTAATTCATGACATTAAATTGGAATTCCAATTCAATCTTAATAAAAAACATAATGTCCAACATCAATCATGTCAATTCTCACAATTTTAAGTCCAAAATCCCATTAATATCCTCTTACCCTAAGAAAAATCTAACCTAACATAATGAAATTATGAAAAACAAAAAATAAATTAATAAAAAACATACTAAAAGCATAAATACAGCTACTGGAAATTAAAGGAACACTTTTGGACATATGAACAAAGCAATATATTACCAAAATTTCAATTTTCATACAATAAAAGGCATAAAAACATATCATAAACATAAGAACAATAAGAAAAATGCTAATAGCATTAATAAATAGTTTAAACAGATAAGAAACAAGGTATTTAAATGTAAAAAAAACAATTAAAACACTTAACTAAAGACGTTAAAGAAATAAAAGAAACAAAATCTAACTTAAACCCTAAAGAACAAGAAGACAAGCTAGGAAAATAAGATGAAATTCTAAGAAAATGATAGATCAAGTTAGGAAAATTGAAGATTACATTATTCTGCTCCCTCTCTGCGTTTTATATCCCTCTTTAGGGTTTAAGAATATTTAGGTAAGGAAAAGCCTATTTTGCCCTTATTTTTTCGTTGTCTGCGGTTTATATGGCAATATATTAGAGCTATACGGTGGTCTCTGACCCGCTGTATTGCTCTTGATCTTCAAAGGTATACGGTAGGTCGCTGAACCCACCGTATTGCTCCCTCTAACTCACCGTATTACTTGCTGAATCTTAAGATTTGTCTATTTTTGTTCTAATTCTTCTCCAAACTTCATCCTTTTAGCTTGTATTTATGTTCAATAATTAAACCTGCATGTAAACTTAATAGGAATACAAAATAAGCATTTAAACATCAAAATATGGATGAATTCACATTGAAATGCATATAAAAACTTAAAATAATTGAACCATATCAACAGAGTATATGTAATGTAGTTCTGTACACTCACCAAAACAATGACTTCTCCTTTTTTTCTTACTTACAAGGATATTTCAGGAAGCATTTGTTTCTTTTGATGACGAGGTTGCCATCCAGCCAACAAAATCCATTTCCTATTATACATTGAAGTTATGGTCTTATCATTGAGTTAAAAGGGAGTGGAGAAACACCAGCTATAGACCATTACAGACAAGCAACTACATTAAGGATGTAGATATTCTAGCACCTGTGCCTATACTAGCTCTCGAGGAGGGCATTAGAGAGGCTTCATCTGAGGCCACTCTGAGTGTGCATAGGCTACCACTTACAAATCCTACTTCCACCTATATAACTCATACTAAGCCTCCCTCTAGTGATTGGATGTCCATTATTTTGAGGATTAAGAGTTGTATTAAGTACGATTCAGTTGCTATTATTTCTTAGATACATTGGATGAGGCAACACATTATCCATATTAATCAGTGCTTAAAGCTGATAGAGGATCATCTTGACTCCTATGGTTCAAGTCCTAGTTTCTGGATGTTGATGAATTACACATGTTGTATATGGACTTGTGTTTTTGTTATTTATTTTTATGCTTTTCTTTCAGTTGTATTTTGGCTGATATTTACATATTTTAGGTTCTTCATATGTACTTTTGACTCTATGATGTACTTTAATGAGATATTTATATATATGGAGCATGGTTTCTTTTATTATTGTCCCTTATTCTTTCCTCTTTCTATTTATCATTTCCATTTTGCTATAATAAAATGATTAAGTTTCAATGCACTTGAACATATCTTTAAGTGTTATTATCACTATTATTCCAGTGCTTTCTTTCCCTTTTCTCCATTATTATGGTTTTTCCTATTAGTTTTATGAACATTGAGGACAACGATCAATTTAAGTGTGGGGGAGGGATTAAATTGTTTTACACTTATGAATATTTATCTACAAGTTTATCATTTTATCATCTTTTTCAAGATAATCCATAATTTATGGAAAACCAATTTCGATTTTGATGCGTATCGTTGACATTTTTCCTTTTGATTTTGGTTATTTTGATGATTTAAGATATTATATTCTTAATTAATCATGTTTATTAACATTTAAATTATATTATTTCATATTTCAAACAATAGATACTTTATGAGCATTATGATTTTTTGAGTATAAAATGTACATTTTCAAGGTGATTTAGAGCTTCTTTTATACATTTTCATATTTGGTTTAAGTTTAAAATAAAAAATAAAAAATAAATTAAAATAAAAAGAAAAAGTGTGCTTAAAAAGTAAAAAGTGATTGAGTTTCATTCACTATACTGGCTTCGAACCAATTGATTGAAATTAAAAAGTGGTTTTAGTAGCCAGTTAATGTAAGGTGACTTAGCAGAGTAGTCGGGGATGTTCACAAAAAATTGTTCATCTTCGTGTAAAAAGATTGAGTGACTTCTCAACTGAGCCATAAAATCTCACAATTTATATCTATGTTTTGTGCTTAATGTATAAAAGGTGTGATTTTGCTTAAAAGTTTATTCATTTTGCTTTTTGAATATTAATTTTATGGATGGAAATGATTTATGCAACTCATGTTAAAGTTTGCAAGAATATGAAGTCATTTGAAGTTGTTTGTTAATTTATATGCTTGATTAATCATATAACATCTTGATAATTTTTTTTATGATTGAATGATTAAGGAAAAGTTTCAATGAATTGTTTAATGAGTTGGTTATTTTTGTTATAAATATATGTTATTTTAAAATTGATGATGAATTTATTTGCTTGAGGACAAGAAAATGTTTAAGTGTTGGGGAATTGATAATGATTCATTTTATAGTGATTTTCTTGTTTTTTTTATGTAAATTCACCCATACCTTGATATTTAATTATTTAATTTGCATTCTAAATTGTTTAACATGTAGATTACACCATAAAGGTGGTATACAAATGACATTGTTTAACTCTTTTTTAAGTGTCATTTAAGTAGTAGTCGAGATATTTATAGTTAGATCTTCCTCCCTATTGGATGTAACGTACTCCACTTACTTCTAACCTTCAACACACATATAAAAGAAGCCAGAGAACTCTTTTTTAGATATTATAACAAAGATTTAGGGAAGAAAATTCAGATCTAACTTAGTTTTTCTTCTTCTTTCTCTAAGTTATGTTTTTCTTTTTTGTTTTCTTTTCTAACTTTGTATTTGCTGAATTTTTTAAGTATTTCCAGAGCTTGTAAACATGATTAAAGGCTATCGATTACTTTAGAGTATCATTTGGTTCAATCTAAACCCTTTAATCACTTGTTTCTATCTCTTTCTTTACATATATTGCAAGAACATGTGCTTAAGCTTGATTCTTGATTATTCGGTGTTATATATGAAAGCTTAATCTGAATCTAAGTTAAGGACATGTTGTTAAATGGATTGTTTGAGTTTCTAACACATGTTGGATGATAATCTTTAATACTTATTTTAAATTGGACACTTAAGATAAAGTTGTTAGATGATTAAAGATCCGATTGTTGTCTACTTTAATAATTGAAAAAATCAATAAACAACATGATTTTAATCAATGAATGACTAAACTTTGATTAATCATAAGGCTATTAGTCTTAAATATGGATTTTAAGATTATAATTTCTTAAACTTTAAGCCTACTTCCTATGGTTATAGATGGACTAAACCATAGAATAGGAAAGTTAAAGATTAGGCATTTTTTTTAACCATATCATTGTCTTGATTTAGTGAAGATCTTAGATTAGATATTCCAACCTTTTTATAACTCAAATTAATCATTTAAAGCCTAAACATAAACTAATTAATCGATTTGGTTATTCTTAAAGCAATTTGAAATCCTTTGCATTATTGGAAGCTCTTAGGTTTAATTTAATAGTTGTAACCCTTTTTAATTTGGGAATCTTGAGCTTCTCTAAATAATTGTAATCTGAGTAACCTAGTACTCACATTAGTTTCCTATGGGTTTGACATTTTAGAGTTTTAAAAATACTCTATTTTATTACTTATTGACCAGTATACTCACCATAATAGTTGGTTTAGAAGTGCTTAAAGAAGGTGTGTTTTGAATTGCTTAATTTGATAATTAATTGTGATAATTTAAACTAAATCAACCATTAACAAACAATTTGGTTATCAAAGGTTAAGTGCTTATTCTTGCTTATATTTTAAGCACTTCATCATAAAGCAAATCATTAGTAAAAATCATGTTGTAATATCATTAAAATAAAGATTGGAACCTACCTTAGTTCAACAAATATGTTTAACTGGTTTGTTAATGACATCAAATGTTTTCTTTTAACAATTAATTTTTGTGTCTAATAAATTTTTAATCTAAAGTAATGGCTAGATTGAGTTGCTAAATGATTTCAAAGCCTTTATACATATGGATACATGTTATTGAGGTTGTTTAAAAATTTTAATAAATCTTAGTTATTTCAAGAAATAGTGAGATAAGTGTTGTGAGTTGAAAAAGCTTTTTTAGAGTGTGTTATTGCACTCATTGATTTCTGATTGATTCATTGAGTCTTTAAATATTATGCAGATCAATCAAGGTGTTATAAGTTGTATATTATTCTGTAAGGATTGATATTATCTTATTTTTGTGAGGTTCTTCTTCACCTTAAAAAGAAGATTGTGAAAAGGTTAGTCTTCTCCTACTGAAAAAAGATTATAAAGGTTTTTCTTAACCCATTGAAAGGAATATTGTATAATTAATTATTTATATGATGTTTAATACTAAAATTTTTATAAGTTTAATGCTATAGTCGATGAAGTGACTTGGACTAGTTGATTGCACAGCTCCTTTTTTGTTTTTATACCGATTAGGTGACACGGAAGGTAAAAGATCCATTTACATCCTAAGGTTTGAACATAAATTTGGATTGGCCCTTAATATTTGGAAATATTGAGATTAAATCTTAATATTTGAAAATCATTTGAAAATAACTATAATTTATATAAAATGTTTAAAAAAAAATTGAAGAGGGCCTATTGCTAGCTAAACCCACCCATTAGTAGAAAAAAATGGTACCATTAAGAGAGCTTCATCTCCATCTATAAATTTATTCTTCCCCCCTCTTTGTTGAAAAAAGTGGGAAGTTTCTTCTTCTTCTTCACTGGTGTGAGTGGACCTCATCTCTCTTCACGATTGAAGGTGAAAGAGGGAGAGCACATAAATTATACTGGGAGATACGCCAGATAGGATGGTCAATAAAAGGGCCATAATCTTCATCCTCATCATTGATTGTAAGATTTCTTTGCTCCCGTGACCATCTCCTCCTTGGCCCTAAAGAGAATTTAACATACATATCATAATAGTACACATGAATAAAAGTTAATGTCAAAATAGAAAAAAATTTGTGATCAAGAACTTACTAAGCCTGTGAGAATGGTGAATTGAATTTAAGATAAAGGTGAAGGAGGGAGAGCATACGGGCAATAATAGCCACAGTAATTTAAACACTAGTTTTTGCCAAAGCCTAAATTATTGGATAGATTGTAGAAAGGTTAATAAAGTTCTATCAAAGTTTGATTGAATAGATTATCATCAGGCAACAACTTTCTATACTCTAAACCCATCACAAACAAAGAAGATGGGAGATTACAATCTCGGATGGCAATCAAAAGAGGAGGAGAGAACAACCATGAAGATCTATTCTCCCCAAAATCAACAAAATACAATTTTTTCCTTATTTAATTAATTTCTACTTCAATTTGATTTTTTTTTTCAATCTCTATTGTTTGCTTTGGGCTGCTGTCGATTAATATTAAAAGAAATTCATGACATTGAATCTCCCTATAGAATTCATTTGCTCTCCTTCCTTCACTTTCAGTCTTAAAGAGAGAAGAGGACCAGTCACGCCAGCGTTAAAGTAAAGAAGAAGAAGAAAAAGAAGCTTCTCATTTTTTTTCTAAATATAAAAATTAATAAAGAAAATATATTAATACAGTATAAAAATAAAAAATAATAATAATCAATACAAAAATATAATAATCACAAAAAAAAAAATTATAACATATAACCTATTAAATAGGGATAAGAAGGAGAAATGGCACGAAGACGCGGACTTTGGAAGCTTACGGGAAATCTACTCGGTGAACCGCGTACCAGCCTACGTGCTTGTTTCCTGGAATCTATCAAGTACTTCTCGTCCACGTTTGTTCTTTTCCCGTTTGTTTCCGGTTAGTCACCGCTGTTCACTTTCCAACTTCATCTACAACAAAATCTAATAACAATGTTACTTACCAGCAAAAGAGAAATCTAAGAAAAATGTCGATACAATTGATTAATTTCTAGTCAATATGTTATCCATATGCAAAGAAATATTCATTCAGAACAATTATTGCCAATTCAAAACAGGATATGAAATAAATACTCAATTTCATTGAGAGAATAAACTATCTCTGGTATTCGATATTTTAAGAATAATTTGAAGATAACTATAAAACTCCATTAACACTGTAATACTATTTGAATTAATTTAAAATAATTTTTAGCTAATTTATATTTATATCCATATATTAAAAAGATATGGTCATGGTTAGATTAAAACACTAGATGGAATAATAAATTTTGCATAACGCATGACTCCTTAGTTAATTAAGAAAAGTTAATGGAGGTTTCGTGTAAAAGGTAAACATATCATTTTTCTAGTTTTTATTAAAGTGAGAAGTGAAACTTATCTTTGTTGCACGCATTCAGACTGCGCCTGGACTTTTCCAATCCGACAACAACCTTTGACATTAGTCAACAAGATGAAGAACAGTGCCATGACGAAGCGCCACCCAGGTCATTTCGTTAGAAGGGAAGAACAGCATCAACGCGGAGACGTAAACGTAGGCACCAAGGCTACCATCAAAATTAATTTAATGTAATCCTTAGTCCTTAAGACGTTATATTTTGTCACTAATTACACTTCCTCTCCAAGTGATCCCACAATTACTACGACAACCAAAGCCAAATCTCCCACTCCCAACACGTCACTGCTTTACTAGCCCTCTTGGCTCCAAATCTCTTCTATATATTCACATCTCTCACATATCATACTCTTCCAATTATCCCTTGGATTTCAACATCTACAACCTACACTTATTTTCGAAATTTATTATAGAAATAATCATGAAGAGAGAAGATAGAGAGCAGGAGGGCGAACAAGTAGACGTGCCCTATTGCTTAATGTCGCTTTCTAAAGTTGGTGGCCAGAAGGAGCTAACAGAAACATCTTCCGTGGCCAGAGGACGGTTATTTACATGCAAAACATGCAATAGGGAGTTCTCGTCGTTTCAAGCATTAGGAGGACACCGGGCAAGTCACAAGAAGCCTAAACTAGCTGGGGACGACTTGCTCAAGCTGCCCAAAACGCCTGCTAAACCGAAAACTCACGACTGCTCAATATGTGGACATGAATTCACTATTGGGCAAGCTTTAGGAGGTCACATGAGAAGGCGTAGGGCGGCAGATAACGATAGTACACGCGATGAATTGGCTGCTCAGGTTTTTTTACCGCTTTATTTTACGAAAAACTCCAATAACGAAAAAGTTTTTTGCTTTGATTTAAACCTTACACCCATGGAAAACGACGTGAAGATCAAGCAATTACTAAAGTTCGTTCCACTATTGAACTGCTTAACTTAGGAGCTTGAGCTTTGACATGGATGCGTAGATTAAAGTTTGCGCAGACGTGACTTATATATATATATATAATTTCTGATCTATATATCTATATATCTATATATTATATTTATGTCATGAAAAAGGTCCTGTTCGAGATTATTTCTAGCTAGACCTTTTGGATCTTGTTTTGACATGGCATCAGATACATGTTTTACCAGGACAGGAATAGGAGCTTGTTTTATAGGTCGGTGCTACAGTGAGGAAACCCCGCAACTGTTTTGAACTAATTATTCGTAGAATTACTTCATGTTCATACTTTGTTTGGCACTTAAAAAAGGAGGACTGATTGTCACCAACTTTTTTTTTTTTCTAGTGGATTGTAGGACATCATATAATCTGTGGGACAGTCACACCTTACCAGCTGGGCACTATTAGGGCTTCACTGAAGTTGGAGATCACCCCCGTGTCATCAAATGGTACCTTAATTTTGTGCTACACCATAAGCAAATCTGTAGCTTTATCTTGCTCAACAAAGCCACACAACTGGAGTATAACTTCATCACCTCTCATTCGAGGGTCACAAATCCACTACATCTTATTAGAAGCAGAGCCATACTCCCTACAACTCCACAGTTAGCTTATTTGAAACAAAGACATCCGGGGGTGAACCTAGAATGACAAACAGCACTAATAAATATTTTAAAAATAAAATAAATATATTAGTAACAAATAATTTTAATTTTGCAAACACACTTATCTGATTTTAGTTTTTAATATTTAATTTAAAACTAACTGATTAATATTTTAACACTTTTTATGTAATATTTTAAAAAAATCATTCCGCACCAATAAAAATTGTTTATCTATTTTTTTTAAATATAAGAAGTTGATCTAAAAATTTTTATTGATCAAGAATATTAATTTTATTCATAAAATAATATCAATATAAAAATATACATGCAAACAAAACTATTTCTCCTATTATTCATAACCAAATTTGGAACTTTGAAAGAAAATGATTTGAAAGTGGAGAGCGTCTCTAACCAAAGGGAGCAGCAAATTAATTAAAGAATGAGTGGGAACAAAAAGCTTTTAAGAAAGCTTTACTTGGAGCTGATGGTTTTTCTTAGGAGTGGAGAACTTCCCTTACAAAGACGCCAACATTTTGTGTTAAAGGAGCTGCATTTTAGGAAAGGGCAAAAGGTTTTATGAAAGCTTAATGAACTATAGCGTTTTGGGGAAAAAAAAAAAAAATCTTGGAAGGAGAGCTTTTCTCCTTAACATAAAACGGCAGCAAAAAGATTTCTTAAACAAGGAGGAGAGCTGTGTTTTTACAAGGAAAAAAGAGTGGAACTAAGCACGCAAACAGTCTTAGAGTGGAGAAGAAAACAAGACAAAACAAGCTTAATAAGCTTTGAGAGAGGAGACACAGAAAACATTTTTCAACAAGGGTGGATAGCTATTTTCCTTGTAAATGACGACACAAAATTATTTCCTTGGTTGAGCTTTCCTGAAGCATTTTTAGGGCTTTATTTGGCAAAGGAGATGCATAAGCGTTTTATTTGAGTTTTTCCTTAGATTTTAGTTTAGTTTTAGTTTTTTTTTTTTTGTTCGTTCTTTTATTAACTTTAGCTATTTCTTTCATTTCTAAATGCTTCTTGTTCCTACGATTGAATGCTTAAATGTGTAGCTCAGTAATTTAATGCTTTCTTATGTAATGACATTGGTTTTTTATGTTATAAGGTTGTCTTTTTCAAGTATTAAGTTGTGTTAAGCTTTATTTCATGAGTTTTCATTTACTTTTGGTGTCTTTTACTTAATGTCAATTTTTTTTTCAATTTGTATATGTTGATTTTTTTTTTAGAATATTAGTGCAAGTTTTATTGAATTAGGTTTTACTTAATTGATTATTAGCATAATTAACTTTAGTTTGTGTTAGATTAAGTATTGAATTGTGCTTTTACTTTGGTGCTTTAAATTTTCCAACCTTACTTTTTTTTAATTAAGTATGGTTTGTCTTTATTTAGTCTTTGTTTTGGTTAATTAAAATATGTGTGGCTAGTTTCCTAAGGGCTTGAAAGTATAGGAAAGATGAAGAAGTGATTAATTGTAAGAATGTGATTGGATTTGAATTGATTTGGTGTTTTTAAGCTTTGGCTAGTTTGGAAAGTTTGATCAACCTTTAGATAATTTCTTAATTTGAATGTTAGGATTGAGCATGTGATATGTAATTGTCTTTAGTGATTTCTAAAAGTAGCAATAGGTTAGTTAAATTTGTTAAGATACTTAACCAACTAGTCTAGGATCTCATATTTTTAAGTTACACTTTCCAAGTTTATGAGTTAGTAACCTAACTCAGTTGTTCTTTAGTACCTAATGCATCTTCACTATTAAGTTTAGAGAGTTTATTCTAGGTTATAGTGAAGATAAGGCATTTCTAAAGCTAATTAAATTTACCTAAGTTAGAGGAACTGAGGGCTTGAGAGCTTGTTTAAAGCTAAAGGTTAGTACCATGGATAGAGCACCTTTTATCTAAATTTAAGTATCAATAGTTATCTTAGAATCTTGATGATACCTTCAGTCTACTTCTTTATTATTGTTAGTAGTCCTTTAACATAAGAATTAACGTTGAAAATAAGCCATTACTTGAAAAAGCTATAAAACATAAATAAACAAAACATAAAGGTGACAAAAGATAAACAAAAACAAAAATGAAAACAATAAAATAAATAGCAAAAACATAACCTCAGCTCCCCAGTAACGACGTAAAAAATTTGATAAAATTTTCGCTATAAAATAATATAATTAACTACCTAACTGTGTAGTAGGGTGAATTAAGGTTCAATCCATAGGGAACTAGGGCATACTACTATTTCTAATGTTGTAAATAAAAATATAAACAAAAACCCCTAATGAAATGAAAGCTAAACTATGCTAAAATGAAAATAAGGAAATCAAGAACAAACACAAAGCAAAACATGAAAAAGGATACTAACAATAATAAAGAAATTAGCCGAAGGTATCATTAAGATTCTGGGATAACTATTGATCTTTGAATTTAAATAAAAGGTGCTTTAGCCAAGGCGTTAACCTATAGTTTGAAAAACTTCTAAAACCCCTAGTTTCTCTAACTTTGGTAAATCTAACAAATCTAGAAATGCCCTTTCTTCACTATAGCCTAGAATAAACTCTCCAAATTTAATAGAGAAGATGAATTAGGTACTAAGGAACAAATAACTTAGACCACGGACCCTAAGCTCGAAAAGTGTAACCTAAAGATATGGGATCCTTAATACCCTA